>CM070827.1:2436076-2531076 GCA_036326025.1 Chrosomus eos
CTCTCCCCTCTCCTCTCTCCCTCCTCTCCCTCTCCCCTCTCTCTCTCTCTCTCTCTCTCTCTCTCTCTCTCTCTCTATCTCTCTCTCCCTCTTGGGTTTGATTTCTGCTGCTCTCCCCTCCTACATCTTCCAACATTTAAACCTTCACATTGCCAAGAGCGAACTCCGTTCCAGTACGGAAAGGTCATTTTAAATAAATAAAGCAACGAGGAGGTATCTCGCCATCCCACACTCATGCGTTAAAGACGCTGTGTGCCAGTTTTGTGCTTTTTCTTTTTCTTCTAAAGCTTCATTTGCCTGGAGGGCACCAGAGAGAGTTAAACAAGAGGAGCAGGACTTCAGAATCCACACCTACTCAACGGCTATGTCTGTGTTAGTCACGGAGCGCTGCTTGATTCTTCAACTGTTGTCGGCTCTCGAACGGGATCCTGATATATTAACATCCCCTGAAAGCATAGCCGTGGCATTGCAGCTAAACAGCTGTGCTTGTTTGGCTTTGGCGAGATAAAAAATACAATAGAGTGTGCAAGCATGAACAATGCGAAAGACGTCAACAATACACAGCTATGAGACATCAAACAGAAACATGCTTTTCCATGCTTTATTTTAAACATTTTACAAGACAATGGCAGATTCTATTAATAATAATAATAATATGTTTACTTTTTATAGCGTCTTTCAAGAACCCCAGCTCGCTTCACAAAATAATACAAACAGTTGACAGACAAAGAGACAAGCAATCTGCTTATTATAACAATCAAACAAGCAGAAAAGCAGATGGAGACAACAAATAACTACAAATAATTAACACGACGAGTTATAGAATCAGAGAAAACATCAATTTCGATAAAGCAAACATGTAACATAAATACTGAAAAAGTGGAAGACAGAGAAGTATAGAGGAAATCAGCTGTTTTCTATGTGAATATATAGTAACATGTAATTTTTCCTGTGATCAAAGCTGAATTTTCAGCATCATTACTCCAGTCTTCAGTGTCACATGATCCTTCAGAAATCACTATAATATGATGATTTGATGCTCAAGAAACATTTATGACTATTATCAGAGTTGAAAACAGTTTTGCTGCTTCATATTTTTGTGCAAACCGGGATAATTTTTTTCAGGATTCTTTGAAAGTTCAAGAGAAAAACATTTCATTAAAAAATAAATATTTTGTATTATTATAAATGTCTTTACTGTCACTTTTGATCAATTTAATGCGTCCTTTCTGAAGAAAAGTATTAATTTATTTTAAAAAAAAAAAATCGTATTGACCCCAAACTTTTGAACGGTAGTGTTTCATGAGATCGGGCTGGTCAAAACGTAATGAGGGGTCAAACAAAACTCTCAGATTCCACACAGTTTTTAAAGGCATAATCTGGACACCATCAATATCAATGAAAATGTCATACCGGGGTAAACTCGTGATTTAGGGCCAATCAACAGGATTTCAGTTTTGCCAGCATTAAGCTGTAAGAAGTTATCCGACATCCATGTTTTATGTTCTTGAAGGCGAGAGATAACAGAAGTGGGTGGACAAGCTGAGTTAGGTTTAACCGTGAAATAAATTTGAATGTCATCAGTGTAACTATGAAAGTTGAGACATGCCGTCTAATGATCTGTCCTAGTGGCAGCACATAAATTGAGAAATAAAAGAGGACCAAGTACAGAGCCTTGAGGTACACCATGAAAAATAGTGACAGGATCGATTCTCACCTATCCTAACAAATTCCTGTCAATCCGATAGATATATAGTTCACCATTGAAGAGCAGCACGAGGGACACCTATTGCAGAAAGTCAAGAAAGAAGTATTATACAGTGGCCAGATAGGAAAATTGACATCTTCAACCTTTATTCAAAGTTTTAATATTAATAACGTTTTGTAAGCCTTACTTTGTGGTTGTGTTTTTATTAGTGTTAACACAATGAAACACCATCATCATTTTGGGCAGAAAGTTTGAAAAAATATTACTATTAAATATTAATTATCGATTGTAGTCAATCCATTTTTTTCTGTCAGCTTTTTGTTTTTCTATGCACTTTTTTTTTGCATGAAGTAAAAGTAAACCTGACGCTGTTGTTTGCCTTTTTGTCACCAAATAATTTTGTCAGATAAAACCTTAACCAAGTTTAGTGTTTGTTCTTCCCAAAAATAAAAAATAAAATGTTTTCCTCATATTTTGATAAATGGAACAATAAAATCAAATATCCCCTCTGGATATCACTTTTGGCCACTATTGTATTAAAATATTATATTATTTAATTAGTATCATTATTATTATAATTTTATTTAAATGTTTTTAATTATTATTATAATTTTATTTAAATGTATTTTTAATATATATATATATATATATATATATATATATATATATATATTCTAATTATTATTATTATAATATTTAAATATACTGTAATTATTAAAAAAATTAGTATTATTTAAATGTATTTAATTATTATTATTATTATTGACATTTTAGTGGTGTAACTAAAATATACGTCTTTATATAATGATTTTACATTTTTTGTTTTCAATGTTCTATGGCCAAAGAAAGATTTCCCACCACAATATGTCTGTTATTCATTTTTTACTCTCATGATTTATATCTTCTTAGAAGGCATTAATCTTTCAGTACAGTTGATGTTGGCTTCGTTAAGGGCACCAATTATGGCATTTAAAATGTTCCTAATATTGTTCTGGGAGTCCCCAACAACAGTTTTACATGCATGCAATGACAAAAAAACACTTTTGTTGTCTTATAATATGCATTTATCTTTACCTGATTTGCTCACCGACTCCCAAATGATTCGTTCAACGACTAATTTTTCCAAATCCCTCCTTTGCGTGACGCTAATCTGCGGTGATTGGTCAGATGACCCAGTCAGTTATTGTTTGCAAAGCAATCGTCATTAAAATGACGCGAACACAGCACAAGGTTGGACTATACTTGTGTGGTATAGTTGTAAATATAAACTCTAGCCACTGATTCTTCACATGCTCGTCTCTGGGCAGTGAAAAAAAGATTGCTTTTGATTGGCACTTCAGAACAGCGTCTTGTTGTCGATAGCGTCAGTTTCCCTGGTGTCTGCGCGCGCAATGAGTGGGCGCGGCCAATTTGATAATTTTTCGTCGACGTCACAACGAAAAGGAAAATGACTCATTAGAAAAATGATTCATTAAATTGACTCAGAGTCGACTCAGACTTTTGAGAGACAATAACTTTTTGTTCACTTAGATCTATGTTACACACTACATGAAAGGTCATTTTCAAAATCCCATAATAGGTGCCCTTTCGTTGAGCATTTGTATTTGCGTTCCATATCCCTTTTATTAGATGTTCCTATTGTGGTCTTCCCACATTCACCTGTGTAGCGTCTCCATATCACTGAGCCCAGCCCTTCCCACAATACTCAGGGAATGCAGTGTGTTACATCATCTCGAGCGCTTTATCAGATCCTGGAACAGTGGAGGGTAGAGGACTCTCAAAGGCTGTTTTGTCTTTCCTAGGGCTTAGAACTCTCTGAACTCACGGCTTACCCCGTCCAGACACGGGTATTTGTTTACAGCGGCCCAAATTTGGGGCTTTTTATCACGAGCTTCGAGAGGCTTTGGGAAGAGGAAGTGCTATAGAGCCGGGCTTCTTATCAGCAGAAAGATATAAAAGCAAATCCGTTGGTAATCCAGCCGTCGTCTTTCAGTTATTAGTTAAATAAACAGCTAATAAGTCATTTGACCAGCAATGGTGAGAGTTAGGCTAACAGTGATTGTTCATCAGTAGTTATTTTTGGTAGTTATCATCAGTAGTCATGGGGGATTAATCTAGGCAATATCACAAGTTATTCCAAGATATCCAAAACAAAACATTTCATTTGGCAGAATCAGCACCACCAGTGATGATCATTTATTACTGAGCCATCACTCCCTGTTCATAGCATTTGTTATACACTGTTTTTACTCAATATAGTGAAGTTTCAGCTATATAAAGTATTTAAATGCAGTGTAAAGTTTATTTGTGCATTAAGAAATATCATTGTTTTAGTGGACTCAATAAGTTCAGAGTACTCATAACTATTGTTTTTTATAAACTGATTATGTAGTTGTCAATGTATGCTTTTTACTGCTTGCTTTTTGTTTGTCTGTTTTTGCATAGTAAAAAAAAAACAAAAAAAAAACATTCTCGCCAATTATTTTTGTCAGGTAAAACCTGGTTCCTTTCACCTATGCTTCCCTTCATTTCATTTCACTTCATTTCTTTTTTAAAGCTATATTAGTTTTCTGTTTTGTCTAGTTCGAGTAGTAGTCCTATTGGCAATATTGTACATAATAAGTCATGCAAATAAAGCTTTTATGACTCATATGAACATAATAATCACAAAGAAAAAACTAATCACCACATAATTAAGAAATGAAATAGAAATAATAATAGCATAGCAAGAGGTAATAATAGATTTTTTTTAAATCCACTTCCACCGCCCTTCACTATAACTAACATAAATCTTTAAATGGAATTGAAATAACTGTCTGTTCTATTTGAAGAACGAATCCTTCTCTGACGTGGTAATATTATAGTATGATAGGGCAAATGAATTAGTGAAAGCTGAATTAAAAGAAAACATCTACATGAAAAAAGTTAGTCAATTTTTAATGTGTACCTAGTGGTTAGAAGCAGGTTAGAAGTCTCAAATCCACATTCTGTGAGAAGCTCTGGGAATGAATGGGTGCTGTAGAAGCCCCGCCCCATCCGGTTGCTCTATCCAATGAAAACGCACGATGCACCATGACGTGACGTCACGCACACTGGCGTCGTGTCGGGATTGGAATGTAACAGAGTAACAATCGGAACAACTGAGCAATAGGTGTTTGGACTCGCGGATCAAGGAACTCACTTGATTTCATCCGCTAAGGAAACATCCTGTGAAACTCGCTCGCGTTTTTTTCGCTAAACGTCGCTTTCCAGAGCCGGTGTCCCGATGAAGAGGAAATCCACTTCTTGCGTGTGTGAAGGTCCACGGAGAGCGCAGGAATAAGAGAAATGCAGGGATTCGTGAGGTTACGGTGATCTGCCCCGTGTGTGTTATTGTTTCTGAGGTGAATGCATGGAGTTACGCTTTAGTTTAGCCTGGACGTGTGGTTTGGAAACGCAAAGCATCGGAGATAAACCTCGGTCGTTGTATTATTATTTACGACTTTGCATGTTTTCCAACGGGACCCCCCGCTCTCCAAAGACCCCATGAGTCAGTGCCACCGCAACTCTCCGGTGCGACGCGTTTCGTTGCGTTTTTATTAATCTGCCGCGGGAACTAAATCAGCGAGAATTTATACCTGAATGTGTGTTTATAATTATATAAACCGGCGCGTTTGCTGTAGGTAATGGCTGCACTGTGAAATGTCGCTAGTTCTAGACAGACGAGGGAGATCGAGGAGCCCGATGTAAAATCGCCCACATGCACTGTATCAATCGCTTGCTGTTTGCTGATCGGAATCTGAAGAGTTGTAAATCCTCGCAGGCTGGAAGATGGCGGAGCGGTACTATAGCTGGAGGAGGTGGTGCGGCTGCTTCTGCTGAGATACAAACTTGAGATTTATTTGCAAACACCGCGATCTGGACACATGCAGGCCAAAAAACGATATCTGATCTCGCTCTTGACTGGCGCCTTTCTAGTTTTGCTCTTTTACTTCGGAGGAGGGGCGGTCCCGGGTCCGGCGGCCACGGGGTCCAGAAGCCGACATGGATATAATCGTCCCGATCAACCGTGGCCGCACTTTTCCGATCCCTTACAACACTTCATCCCGTGGGACCATTCGGACACGGAGGAATATAACGTGCATATATCGCCCAGGCAAAAGAGAGACGTTAACTCGAGCGTTTACAAGGGCAAACGGTGCCGCATGCAATCATGCTTCGACTTCACTCTATGTCAAAGGAACGGATTCAAAGTCTACGTGTATCCGCAGCAGAAGGGCGAGAAGATCTCGGAAAGTTACCAGAACATTTTATCCACCATCGAGGGCTCTAGATTTTACACTTCTGACCCTGGCCAAGCGTGTTTGTTCGTCCTGAGCTTGGACACTCTTGACCGAGACCAATTATCGCCACAGTACGTGCACAATCTCAAAACCAAGGTGCAGAGCTTGCCTCTTTGGAACAATGGGAGAAATCACCTCATATTTAATTTGTATTCGGGCACATGGCCTGACTACACGGAAGACTTGGGCTTTGACATTGGTCAGGCCATGCTGGCCAAAGCAAGCATCAGTATGGAGAATTTCAGACCTAACTTTGACATATCCATCCCGTTATTCTCCAAGGATCACCCAAGGACCGGAGGGGACAGGGGGTACTTGAAATACAACACCATTCCACCTTTTAGAAAGTATATGTTGGTATTTAAGGGGAAACGCTATTTGACCGGCATCGGCTCGGACACGAGGAATGCCTTACATCATGTTCATAACGCAGAGGATGTAGTTCTTCTCACCACCTGCAAACATGGCAAAGACTGGCAGAAACACAAGGATGCGCGATGTGACCAAGACAACGCAGAGTATGACAAGTAAGTCCTCAAATTTATGTTTTTCTCATGTGGTGGCGATATTTCAGAAATTACCATGTCAATCGTAATGCTGCAATAGTTGTTTTTTACCACATGGAACTTATCCAATGTACATTTTAAAGTGACAAAAATTAGCTTGTTACACTTAGCAATAACCTTCGTGTTTCACGCTGTTAATATAACGTTACTTCAATTTATCCTGGTTAGTCAGGTTTCAGTATCGTCAGGTTTCAGTAGCTATCTTCAGTTTTAACGTTTTTATTTGAAAATGTATGAGGTCATTAACATTGACTATGAATATGCTACTAATTGCATATTAATCCAATTAAATTGTGTTCTCTGTTCTAATAATTTAATAGCTTACCTGTGAAAATGTCGCCATTTACCCTATGTAGACCTGTTTTGGTTGTCGTCACTGTTCTAACGGTTAACGGTTCTAACGGTTAACGGTTTGAAACTTTACAGCGCGCGAAAGTTGGCTATCTGCCGCTTTACAAAGCGCATGAATATTTAATTGGGTAAACAGTAAACACCTATGCATTTTATGATTGGTTGTCTGTTGCTAAACTACTCTCAATTACATTGTAGTAGGTACCAACCGACGTTTTTAAATACCAGATGTGAAACCTTGCTTAATGGGATAGTAGTTCATCCAAAAATTAAAGTTGAGGAAGATATTTTTTTAAAGAATGTTGGTAACTTGCAGCCATTGACTTCCATTGTTTTTTTTCGTATTAATGGCTACCATCAACTGTTTGATAACCAACATTCTTCTAAATATCATCTTTAGTGTTCAACAGAAGAAAGAAACTCATAAAGGTTTAAAACAAATTATAGGGAAAGTAAATAATTTAAATTTTTGGGTGATGTATCCTTTTAACTTAAGAGACATAAGTGGCTTTAACCTGATGTTTTAAAGGAACCTTTAAACAAGATAAAGCACACAAAGTCAAAAGCCTGTGATATTTTGGGGGAACTGGTTACCATGGTAAAATTTTGTATGGGAAAGTTGCCTTTACGTTGCAAACTGGGTCACAATTTACTTTATTGTTTGCAATGTCTACTCTATAATTACATAAATACTAAGTATGTACTTGTTTCATAATTACACTTTCTTGCCGTTGTAATTATAACTTAGAATACCAGTTGGACACGGCTGGGCCACTTGAAAGATGTTTTGTAAAGCGTCATGCTGTCCAATTTACCCAGCAATGTGCCATTTTTACACAAGCTGTTTTAGTGAGTTGTGTCATCTTGAATATTTTTGAAGCAGTGCTTCATGTGCCATGGAAACCAGCAGACCTGTGTTTTTACACCGGATTGCGACACTTTTATTGCTTTAGAAAGCCATTTGACATGACAAACACATTTCTAGGTACAGTAGTGAGCTGTTTTTAATATCCCGACTCTATTGCACTTGGGTAATATTCCCATGGTGGAGGTGTTTTACAATAAGTCTAAGATATTATAGCAAGTTAGCAATCCAATCTGGATATGTTTGGACATGCCTCATATGCTCGAAATATAACACTCTCTCAGCAGAGAAAACGGGCATACGACCTTGCATAATTAGAAAGCTGACCCAGTGTAAATAAACCGTAATTGGAATCTTTTTTTTTTTTTTGGTCTTGAAATGTTTACACGCTCACAAGTCGATCGGTCACACTAGCTGTGATTTCTGATTAAACAGATAGAAGTTAATCAATAATCCACTTTTAACTGTTGCCAATCTCTAAAATGGATGGATTGCATAGTCAAGCACATTGAATCACAATCCGTTAGAATTCACTGATACATTGTGAGGGTAATTACCTGGTGCATATCACTTCAAAACTGCCTGAGTGCTCATTAATGGGATTTCAGACTCAGTCAGCGCTCTATATCCCACTCACTCTTGGTTAGTCATGGCTCTAATGCTGGTCGGTGTGCAGATATTTTTGGCACCATGTTTCTCCCTCCCATGATGCTGCCGAGGTGCTTCTCAGCAGGATGTGGTGCTGTTAATTGGTGTGTGTGTGTGTGTGTGTGTGTGTGTGTCGGGCAGAACAGCTGTTTGGAACATGAGCGAGCTGAGCCATGCAAAAATGACCCAGCTTGACGGGTCTGCAAATTTTTTTTTAATTTGGTTTATAGTTAGTGTTTGCAATTTGACTGTTTCTTTGGCAGTCTCAAAATACTTCTGTAATAGAGTGTATATGCATTGATCACAGGATCACACTCCCTCTGCTGAGTGACTGGATTTAATAGAGAAAACGAATGGTTAGCAGTTTAAACTACAGTTTGGACTTGATAAAGTGTTCCTTACAAACTTACCAAAGATCCAGTCATCCATGGATATTGACATGCAGCCAGGAATCGTGTTTCCTGACATTTATACGTGCCTGATTTCGATACAGAAAATGCATAAAGTAAATTTGCCTGTGAAACACTTCATATGCAATATAGGTATCTGAGTGATCACTTGTATCAATGTTTTATATATATATATCTCATATCGTCCAGCCCTAAAACTTGTATAGTTTTTTTCTGTCAGTGGTTATTTAAAAACATCCAATTATGCAGAATATACGATGGTAAATATTTAATTGATGAGTTGTCAATACAGTATTTAACAATAAAATATGTAGGGTGTGATTTTACCCCTTAATTCAGCATATTCACAATGACAACTGCAAATCCACCTTTCGCTGCCAGTTGTTTCTGAGATTCATTTGCTTCTCTGTTCTGTAGCTTTCGGCAGTCTGTAAAAAATACACCTCAGATTTCTCGTCAAATCTTTTTGTACAGTCAATCGCAAACCTCTTTAGATGCGTTTTTGTGTTTTTCACGCTGAAAACCAATGCTGCCACTGTCTTTTTGCCACATCGCAGGTGAAACCGCAGTCTTGACAATGACGTCACGAGCATAAACTATATTATTCAGCTTCTCTTTTAAGTACCCAGAAGTATTTTTTAGACGGCATGATTTTCCAGCTTTTAAAATGACTCGCATCTGAAAGGCTTCAGGCACCGCTGGTCCGTGCCAGACTCGTCTTTGAGACTTGGCCCAGCGACTGAAATTCCTCCATGCCACGGTTTGGAATTTACCAAGCTGGAATAACTGAGCAGTGCCAAGCGTTATTAAACAATAGATTCATTCAGTACGGTGTCACAAAAGCACAGCGCTGGTCACTTCCCCAGCTGGACGAGTGGAGGAAATCCAATCTGCCTCGCTGTGATTTGTGGAAGTTGTCACATTGATCTGATACAGATGAAGGAAATGATTTCAAATCCCTTTGCTGCAAACGATATTCGGTCTGCTATTAGACTCAGTCATAGTCTAAAACTTTCTTTTTTTTCCATCCTAATCTTGTTTCCTTGAAAATGAGTTCCTGTATGGATCTAGAAGGGTAATATCTGCAATGTCAACATTTGTTCCCTTACAGTATCCGTGTTTTTTTTCCTTTAATACCTAACCAGATTTTTCAGACTTCATTAACTGTGTCCCTTAGCTTCTCCTCACCAGGGCATTCAAGGACACCGCAAGGACCTAATTTAATATTTCATCTCTTATTCCTGCTCATAGCCTTTTTAATCATTACAAGAACTCAAAAGTAGAGGTGTAATGATGATATCCTCATGACACGATTCAATATATATCACGATACTGATACAATATTATTGCGATATTCCAAGACATATGATAAAAGGTTCACAAAAGATTAACTGTTGATTAAAAATGCTAAATTTGATTACATTGTGTGTGTAAATGAATAGGCTTGGACTTGGTGCTGGAAACCCAAAGCACAGGACAATAGAGACACCAGAATAACAATATTCATGATTCTGCAGCTGAAAATAGTGAATTATTTTTAGACGAATATGCTTGCAATATTTCACTCACTAGATATTTAAAATGGATTAGGCCAGTTTTTACTGGTAACATCAGACATTTGGCATTATCAGGACCCACAAATATTCCCATTTGCATTATTATACTCTACATTAAGTATACACAATAAATATTGTCACTATCCACGATACAAATTGTTGCATTTTTGAATTGCGATATATACAGCCCTACTCAAATAATAACAAACCAGTTTCCCCACATTTCTGCTGAATGTCAGCGTTATACTGGTAAATAGGATCAAGTTGCATTGGGATGCACAAATATAAAAATAGTGGCCGATACAGATAATTCTTTATATTTTATATTATTTGAAAGTATTATAAATTGTTTGAGAGCTTGAAGTCTCATCATTAAAATTCATGTACCAAACACACAATTATAATGTTCTCATTATAATTTATAGCCTAAATGATAGACATGCGCTGCACATGTTGCATTGATGAATCACTCATTTTTGAAGTGATTTAAATCGTATTTCAAGCAATTCAAGACCATCATGATGATCGGTGTGCATCGAAAGTGTCTCAGCTGAAGGAAATTATCCATTTATTTATTAGGGGTGGGAATTGGCAAAAATGTGATGATTCGATAGTATAGTATTGCGATATTTTGGCCACGATTCAATATTATTGCGATTCTTAACATATTGCCTGCAATTATGTTGCGATTCATGTCCCCTGTATTACAAAAAATGAGGAAAATAAGACTGCTCAACTCACTTTAGTGTCACATTTAATTCTGTAAACACTACACATTAACTGAAGTGCAAAAAACTTGTTCTCGAACGTTCAGACATTAGAGTAACATAAACCTAAGAATAATCATAAAACCGAAATTTACCCACACTTTCGATTTGAAAGAAGACGAAGCGTTGTGTACAACCGGTTGTAATAGTGAAGCCATTTTCATTTGCTGTTGAATGCACAACCACAAACTAGCACCGCAACAAGCCCCACCTTGTAGATCTGATACGCAAATGTAAATGATCCGAGTAAACGCTGAGAAAACACAAAAGTAAAACAGATAATTTTATAATTGAATATTGCGCTACTGTATCGATATAATTTTGTGCGCAAAATATGCGATACTGACCAGAATACATTTTTTCCCCCACCACTATTATTTATCGGCTTTAATATATCGGCCACATTTTCTCATCATGCCGATCACATTAAACATAAACATATATCAGCTGATAACGATATGGTGGCTGATATATCCCTGGCATCAGTATTTGTTTTCATGTAGTGAACACATTAAAATTAGGCATTTCTGCCTGGTCTATCCCACTGTTTTTATTATTTGTTTCTGTTGTCTTGCCACATTAATAAATAAATCATGAATTTTTCATGGTCTCACCTCAGTCAGATAAAGTAGTGGCCCGAGCTTGTGTGACAAATGCTAATGTGAGGTAATTAGCCTGAATGGAGTTCTGCTTAATTACTGTTATTTGATTATATATTTTTCCTGTGCATAATGTGCTTAGGCGAAGACGGGCTTTATCTGATCGCAGCATTGGATAAATTGCATGTTAAAGCGAGGAGGTAATTTGTGTGTTTAGTTTGAAGTGTTTCCTTCACAGATGAGCTTTGAAGGTTTCTGCTGTAATTTAATGGTTTTGAATCATTTGAAACTCATTGAAATATTGGAGAGTTTGTGTGTATCTTATCCCAGCAGGTTTTCTGTGTATTTGTGTGGGTTTTGTCCATTTGTCTGGGATCCGTGTCCCCCGACTCATTGTGTGGGATTAACCCAGGAACGTTCCCTCCGGACACAGTTAAAGAATAATAATTCGGAAACTGGTGTAAGTCAATTATTACTAACTAAGTGTAACTACAACCAGCTCTTGGAGAGAAAAAAGTCGCATGCTTTGAAGTTAAGTTTTGAATGTTAAAATATAGTCCAAGCCGTAGCGATAGGACTGGCAGTAATTGAGAATAACAGAACACGCAAAAAATTGTTTTATCCAAAGCCTGTCAATGAGCTCTTGAAGAGTATGAATTAATAAGTGGGATTTAGAATCGGAAAAGCGCCTTTCATTCCTTCTCCATGCGGCGCCAGGAAAACATGTTCACTGAAAGGAATTTGCAGAACAGGCCATTGATTGGTTCACAGTTGAGTGGGATTTCTAACAGCGTATGTCTTTTTAAGGGACATCATTAAATGTGTTCATAAACTCTCCTGGACTGATTCTGTAAGAGATTTTGATCATTTCTCCAACATTAATGTACTCTACCGTTCAAAAGTTTGGGGTCATTAAGGTTTTTTTTAAATGATCTTAAATAAAAGTCAAATTATTATTTTGTTTTCTATGTAAATAAATATATTAGTAAAATGTATGGAAGCTTGTTTCCGCTTAAAAGATAATTGCGACCTCTCATTGTGAGTTTAGGCTACATCTCGCAATTCTGACTATTTCGTAGATTTGCGAGATATAAAGTCAAAATTGCGAGTTAAGACCAATTCTAATGAAAAAAAGACTGACTTTTTCCCCCTGAAAGGCGACTTTATTACACAATTGTGAGGGAAAAAATGTCGCAATACCTTTTTTTCATTTTGTATTCTGTGGTGGAAACAAGCTTCCATAATTTGATTTATTCTTGTGATCAAAGCTGAATTTATTTGATCAAAAATAGTTAAAAAATTGTGAAATATTAAAATTTCAAATAACTTTTCTATGTGAAATATATATTAATTTGATTTCCTGTGAACAAACAAAAATAACGACTTTATTCAAGTATTCATTTCCTTCTCTGTGGGCCTCGAGATTTCACGTAGTATAATTGCGTAATGCTTCTAGTTGAACGTCTCACACAATCTCGAGGCCGACAGAGAAGGAAATGAATAGTTGAATAAAGTCTTTATTTTTTTTTGCGCACAAAAAGTATTATTTTCGGGGCCGGCAAGTTTCAATCCCTTAGAAGCCTATGGAGGAGTGATTTAGCTCTCAGATTTAATCACAAATATCTTCATTTGTGTTTCGAAGATGAACGAAAGTCTTACGGGGTTGAACAACATGAGGGAGAGTAATTACTGACAGATTTTTCATTTTTGGGTGAACTATCCCTTTAAATTACAGCTGCTCGATTCTGGATAAATTGAGAATCAGGATTAGTTTTTGTTTTAAACCGAGATCACGATTCTATAAGCTCGTTTCGGCACCGAATAAAACATTTTTAAAAATAATTGCAACTTTTAATATCACAATGGCAATTCTGATTTTTTTTCTCAGAATTGCGATATATACATGTACACATGACACAATAATTGAATATTCAAAGTATTCACGATTTCAGTTGAAGCATGAATCGTTGTCTGACTGAATAACTTTTAAAGACATCAGGATAGGCTCATCAAAAATCAATGTTTTTTTACAACTTCAGGGTAATTCACAAGACTTTTATTAGGCGTATCATGAACTCCACCAAGTGTTGAAACAAAGCGCTCACAGTTCGGACCAGAAGGAGCAAAAACAAACATTTCATCTCTGTTCAGAGGAATTTAAAGGGGAATTACGTATTGCTTTTTTGTGTGTGTCATGCATGCAAGTCTACTGGGAGACTGTATAGGACAGTGGGGGGCTGCTATAGAAAGAGCGTTTTGTTTAAGTGCGAGCTGATCTAATGGCTCTCGCCCAAGCCGCTTTATGGTTGGGTTTGACTAGCTCTCCAGTGAAACGGCTCTCTTGCCCCCGGGCGCTGAGGGGATCCTTTGTGTAAAAGTTTGCTCAGGTTCTTTCGCAGCCTGTGCCTTGTTGACACCGAGGCCCTTTCTCATCCCCCACAGGAACCCATTCCTCTGCCAAAAGCTCTGGAACAACACCCCCCCCCCCCCCCCCCCCCCCCCCCCCTTCAGACTTCCCATGTTATTCCCCATTACCACTCGGATTCACAACAGTGTGAAACAAGCCTGATTTCTGCCATGGCTTTTGAATTCTGGAAGGCCTGTAGTCAAATTGTACCCCTTAAAACTCACCAAAACGACATTTAAAAGTTTTTACCTTGAAAAATAAATTCTTCATGCCTTAAAGGAGAATTCTGGTATTTAGCACTTTGAGTCTATTTTCTAGTGTGTTTTGGATGAGCTAGAGTGGTGGACACAGAAATGTTGACGATGGGTCCTGTCTCGACTTTTTGACTCTTTTAGAATCGCCTCTGAGCGCTTCAGAGTGGCTGTCTATGGGCATGCACAAACATGTGCTTAAAACAACCCTTAACGTTCGTTTTCAAAACTGTGACACTCACCGAGTGGTTAGTGGTGTTCGTTGATGTTCCAAAACAAGTAGCGTAGCGAAATACAGTTTCTGTCGTGTTTTATTTGACATTTTGTAAGAGGACTCATTGCTCGTTGATATTACTGCGCTACCGGAGTGTGCTAACGCTTCAGACTCATATCGAGCAGTACTCAAGTATCTGAAAAAATAGTTCCACTATAGCAAATAAAACGGATTGAAATCATACATTGCGCCGATATATTTCTTTTTATTCATCAACGAACAC
Organism: Chrosomus eos; assembly: GCA_036326025.1. Lineage (NCBI taxonomy): Eukaryota > Metazoa > Chordata > Actinopteri > Cypriniformes > Leuciscidae > Chrosomus > Chrosomus eos. Next base: position 2,451,024 of record CM070827.1, read on the forward strand.
CACTAACCACTCGGTGAGTGTCACAGTTTTGAAAACGACGTTGGGTTGTTTTAAGCACATGTTTGTGCATGCCCATAGACAGCCACTCTGAAGCGCTCAAGGCGATTCTAAAAGAGTCAAAAAGTCGAGACATCGTCAACATTTCTGTGTCCACCACTCTAGTTCATCCAAAACACACTAGAAAATACTCAAAGTGCTAAATACCGGAATTATCCTTTAAAATATCTTGAATGTAACTCGACACCCTTGCCTTGTTTAGTATATGTGGTTCTATGAATATGCAAATGAGCCCCGCCTCCACTCACTCACTCAGAGATCCACTGGTTGACGATCACACGATGATCTGATTGGTTACAAGGTAGTTATTGTGTTGGACGCTCACGCACGAATGATTGTTTCCATGAGGCTACTTTAATGAATAATGCATAGCCGTAGGCTAAGCCCAAAAAGACACCAGCAATTCTTATTGTTTTCCATGATACCTGTTTGGGACTCAGTGCTTGAAGTAGCTTAAAAAACATAGTAAATAAAAGCCTATAACTTGTTTTGACCACATTGATCCTTTGATGGTCAAAACATTCCAAAATAAATTTAGTCAATAAAAATCTATAAGCTTGTTTTGACCCTGCTCGTATGTCATTCTCAAACCTTAATTTACTCATTTTTTCTAACCCCCTCCCCCCAATACAATAACAGCCAATGAGGTTGTTTTGGACCCTATTCACTTCCATTGTATATCTAGAAGAAAATAAATCATGAATGTTTGGAATTACACGAGTGAATGACAACAGAACTATACTTTTAAAGTCCCCTGTGGTGAAAATCCAGCTTTTAATGTTGTTTATATGTCTATGTGGTGTTTTTAATATGCTTTAAGACAAACCATGTGTAAATTCATAAGTCGACAGCATTGCTGATTTTTCTCCTTAAAACTGCAGTGAACCAAAGACAGTCTCAAAAACACTGAAATCGCTGGTGTTTCTGACGTCACAAACTGCAGTAACCAATCAGATCAACGTGTGATCGTCAACCAGTGGATCTCTGAGTGAGTGAGTGAGTGTGGAGGCGGGGCTCATTTGCATATTCATAGAACCGCGCATACTAAATCAGGCAAGGGTGTCGGGTTACATTCAAGATATTTTAAGGCATAAAGAATATATTTTTCAAGGTAAAAACGTTTAAACGAGTCATTTTGCTGATCAAAGAAGAGTTTTAAGGGATACAGTTTAGTAATAGATGATAAAATGGCCAAATCTTAATTTTTAATAGAAGGACCCAATTCTCTTTGGCCTTGAGCCAGTAATCTACAATCACACACGCATAACAACCTAGCATAGTGTGACGAGCTTTGGTTAACACCTTTATTGATGCAGTTTTTCGTGCACAGGAAGTAATGGCTTAATTATTACTTACTCCAAGGTCTCCGATAACACACGTATAAATGTTTACAGAGCGTGTGGGGTAAAGTTTCACTTTGACTTCCCTATTCTGAAGCTTCATCTAGTCTTCAAAAAGATAAAAGGACCTTGAAGTGAAAATCGTTTTTCACATAGATGTCATTAAAGGACCTTGGTTTGTGGTGTCAGTGGTTGTAACCTTTAATTCTAAACATTTCTCATGTTCTGTAAATAATATGTCAAGGATTGCAAAGCAGCAGAGAAAGCTTTTAAATGATTCAGAGCTTTGACCCGAGCAGGGTTCAACACTCAGTTTTTATTATTTATTTAAGATGTCTAAATGGATTGTTTACTTGTTCTAGGACAGTCATGATAACGACATTTTGGCTGCTGATTAATTCTCTTAAAAATAATGTAATTATCCTTTTTTTTTTCACGTCTCTTTTACAGACACTTGAAGAGGCAATTTCACTTGAAATTATAAAAAAAAAGGGCTCTAATCTTCTGTAGGGCCATATGGGTATAATGACATGAATAATATTACATATTTTTAAAATGTTTGTTTCTCTTTGATCGACTTTAATCTTTGTTCACTTTTCAGTTGTTGTTTAATCAAGCTCATTATAGTTATTGTAATTTTGGGCCCTATGAAATCAGAATTCCAAAATTCTGTTTTTAGTACATTAGTTAAAAATAAATAAATATATACATTTATATATTTAATTTTTTTTTTTTTACAATAATAGGGCCATGACATGTTTTGTAAATGTGTGGCTATCAAATGAAGGCATAAAACATTACCAATTTATTTTATTTAAAAATAATGTAATCAAATGAACTTTAAGGGAGTTACATTTCTACTGTACAATAATAATAATATTTCTATCACAATATCTTCAAGGTAAACCAAACTCAAATTGAGACAATGGTATTCATGTTAAAATTTAATTTAAGTGCAAAATGTCATTTGGAATTTAAAAATTACAATAATCACAGATATTTCAAGGCCTAACTTGTCTGAAATCTGAATTAATTTGTTCCTAAACACGCAGCTTCATTACATAAGAATTCCTAGCCAAAATGGATGAGATATTAGGATCACATAAAGCCAGCTGTATAATGATTCATAAATTATGTATGATTTGGTCATCCTGACCTTGAGTGTCTTGTATAAAAAGAGGGGTAATCTTCTCCAGTCCAGATTAATGTTCCTCTGTGATTATTTTTCACTACAGGTAAGAGCACAAGGTCAATAATGAATATAATAGTTGATTTGCACCTCAGCATGGACTAAAAGCGAATGCAAACATAACTTATGATGTATGTTTTAAAAAAGTCAGTTTTGAGCACGTGTTTGTATTTGTTCAGTGGTTGCACAACTCCAACCAGTCCCTCCAGAAAAACGTGATTGTGCGATCGCATGATTCAATGCATAATCAGCCAAAGTCCGCATATTTATTCGGGGGCATTTTTTTAAATACGCCGCACTTTCGCCGCATGAATTGCAGATTTCTGCGCAAAATATGTGTGGCTTGCATGATTTCATAATCCCCGCATTTTCGTTGCAAAAAAGTCGCATATATCTCAGCAGAAAGTTGTAAAATGTTGCGTTTGCTTCACACAAGAGCCGCGGTTTCCCTGTTGCGTTATGAACGTTATGAAGTGACGTAATTACGCGACGTGAACATCATCGAAAAGCTGTAAAACAGGAAGCACACATTTTATTTTCTGATATAATTTTATTTCTTCATTTTTCCAGAAGTTGTAGCATATTCCTTTTGTAAAGCTCCAGAACTTGTTTGACTCATCAATGTTTTGTAAGTTTGATGTGTTTATTAAGATCTGAAATAAAAGAAGATGAACTGAAATATTCCAGCACTTTCTGTGATGTAGTGTGCTTGCTTATCATAGGAAGTAATAAGAAATGACTCTTTAGCCTAGTGAGAACAGGGAACAGGGGAATCACTTTCTCTCTTTCATCAAACCGCAGTTTCTGCAAGTTCCCGCTAGGGCTGGTCCGAATACCATTTTTTGAGCTTCGAAGCTTCGGTAGGAATGAACATCGACAGTATTTGCTTCTTCTTGGACAGTAGTCCAAGAAGAAGCAAATATCTATTTAAGTAGCTATAATAAATTTATATGTAAAGTATTGTATTTCACCAGATTTTATAGTGTAAAACATATACAAGCGCGAATGAGAACCGTTTCGAGGGGGATGCCAGGTTTGCAAAAAAAAAAAAAAAACACACACGAATATTCGAATGTCAGATTTTCAAATCGAATACCAACCAGCCCATCGCATAAAATTGCATAAATATCCGCATATTCCATCGCATTTAAGAAAACGTGCCGCGTAATCAAGGATTTTTGCCCTCAACAATCACACAAACACAGTGTTTTTCCGGCAGGACTGAGGTAAGGTGTGCACAGGTGTTACTCGTTCTTCTCCTCCAGGATCCTGATCTCCTGATTTACTCCTGCGCTTCTTCCCATCCGTCAGAGTCTGATCTGAGACTGTTATCGACGGCCTCAAAGCAAACATGCGCTTCAGCATGAGGTGTGTGTGTGTGTGTGTGTGTGTGTGTGTGTGTGTGTGTGTGTGTGTGTGTGTGTGTGATGGGCTTCTCTGGAGGCGATGCATAGATTTTTTTTATTTTTAACCCGTCATCTTTGCTCCGCGTCTGGATTAGTATTGTTCGCGGCATCAAAGCTAAAAAGGCCTTTGCTGTAAATCGTGTGTGTGTGTGTGTGTGTGTGTGTGTGTGTGTGTGTGTGTGTCAGTCGCAGTGATGATGGCTGTCATCGTCCACATGTTTTCACACACAATACTGAGAATAAGGCGCAGTTTTAAGTAGCGATGATGATGACGCGGTTTATGACTTCTGACTGTAATACAAGCAAGTTTCCAGAGCGCAGATCCTCCATGACAAGAGAAGTTTACTGTGTAATTTAAAGACTCTCTGTGTCGTCATTCTTTCATATATCATTCTTCTATCCATCTATCTCTATCTATCTCTATCTATCTCTATCTATCTCTATCGTTCTCTCTATCTATCTCTATCGTTCTCTCTATCTATCGTTCTCTCTATCTATCGTTCTCTCTATCTATCGTTCTCTCTATCTATCTGTGTCGTCATTCTTTCATATATCATTCTTCTATCTATCCATCTATCTCTATCTATCTCTATCTATCTCTATCTATCTCTATCTATCTCTATCGTTCTCTCTATCTATCGTTCTCTCTATCTATCGTTCTCTCTATCTATCGTTCTCTCTATCGTTCGTTCTCTCTATCGTTCGTTCTCTCTATCGTTCGTTCTCTCTATCGTTCGTTCTCTCTATCGTTCTCTCTATCTATCTATCTATCTATCGTTCTCTATTGTTCATCTATCGTTCTCTATTGTTCTATCTATCGTTCTCTCTATCGTTCTCTCTATCGTTCTCTCTATCGTTCTCTCTATCTATCGTTCTCTCTATCTATCTATCTATCTATCGTTCTCTATTGTTCATCTATCGTTCTCTCTATCGTTCTCTATTGTTCTATCTATCGTTCTCTAACTATCTATCGTATCTTTATCATCTATCGTTCTCAAGCTTTCTATTGTTCTAACTATCTATCTATCGTTCTCTAATCTATTTATCTATCGTTCTCTAATCTATTTATCTATCGTTCTCTCTCTAATCTATTTATCTATCGTTCTCTAGCTTTCTATCGTTCTATCTATCTATTGTTCTCTCTCTATCGTTCTATCTATATCGTTCCATCTATCTATCGTTTTCTCTATCTATCGTTCTCTCTATCTATCGTTTTCTCTATGTATCGTTCTATCTATGTATCGTTCTATCTATGTATCGTTCTATCTATGTATCGTTCTATCTATCTATCGTTCTATCTATCTATCGTTCTATCTATCTATCGTATCTATCGTTCTATCTATATATCGTTCTATCTATATATCGTTCTATCTATATATCGTTATCTATATATCGTTCTATCTATCTATCGTTCTATCTATCTATCGTATCTATCGTTCTATCTATATATCGTTCTATCTATATATCGTTCTATCTATATATCGTTATCTATATATCGTTCTATCTATATATCGTTCTATCTATCGTTCTCTCTATCTATCAATCTATATCTGTCTGTTATTCTCTCTATCGCTATTTTTGGAGTTAATTAATTCTCTACTATCCTACAATCAAATATGAATTGCAGTTCTGCGTTGTGTTTGGCGTTTGAGTTTAACTTGAGAAATGAATCTGGTGTCCCTGACTCCATCAGTGCTCAGTGCCGCTGCACAGGAGAGTAACGTCCACCCCTATCCATCTGTAGCAGAGAGTTTCAACATTTCTTTGGACATGTTTGTTTACCTTCCCCAGTTTAATGATGACGTTCATTTAGCCTGGCATCAGACTGAGACGTTTCTTATAGGAATCTTTTAGCACATGTGAAGTCCATGTCTTCCTCCACCGACACTGACCTAGCATAACCCTGATCCTGTAATTGTTTACGCAGCTTTTATGAATCCTTGTATTCCTGTATATGTGGTCAGGACTTGCAGTTTTGTGTGTGGGCTGAATCTGAGAGTGTGTGCCACTTTAAGTGGTTTATATGGTTATCCAACACATTTTCTCGGTGCACCGTCTCTGTTCCCCTCCGGTTTTCTGATGTACTCCAGTCGTTTGCTTCCCTGGTGCTTTCGGACGAGAGCATAAGTTGCTGTGAGCATTCATGTGGAACCCAGGCAGAAATACAACATGAATTATTCAGCACCTGTGTTTTATTTATATTTTTTTCCTCGCAATTTTGTCGGGCATGTCCATTCTGTCTTTCATCCACACATGTGACCCTGCTTTTGCTTTCAATGTCACAAAACAATGATAACCATCCGAATTTACCAGTTCAGAATGATGATTTGAAGTCTTCATGGAAGTATAATATGTTAGATATTTTGGTTACACTTTATTTTAAGGAGTCATTGTTAGTGTAATTTTATATTTAAATACTGAGTAATATTAAGTAACTATATGTACTTCCTATAGGGTTAGGGTTTGCATGTAATTATGCATATTTTACTGTTATTACTATTGTTATAATGACTGATGTAATAACTTAGGGGAATAGTTGATTGCCAATGAAGTAAAGATGAAAATATTGGAAAAAAGTGAGAGAACGCCCTTTTTTTGCATTAAATTGATGCAAAATCATGTAGAAATGTGTTTTTAAGAGTTATTTTTTGAGTGGTTGTCGTCAGCACATGAGTTATGTGTATCTGCAATGCATTTATTGACAGCCTACCCAATCCACTGAGGATTTGAGAGAATTTTTTATTTTTTTTCGCGATATTTTCGGCAGAGCAGACCCTCCAATTATTGGTTCTTAGTGTCAAAATTAACAGAAAAAACACGCATAAAGAGTATGGCAGACCATGTCAGGTTCAACCCATTTTTGAGACTTTGGCTCCCCGATTATATATAGTAAATGCATATGTAACAAGGACACTGTAAAACAAAGTGTTACCGGTATTTTGTAGTAGAAGCCAAACGTTCATTATAAAGTTGTTTGTAATGTAGAGTATCTCGGGCTGTATTTTCTAAGAGCTCAAGATGCAGATGTGTGTTATTGTGTATCTCTCCTCCTTAAACATTAAACATCCGCCGCAGAAAAGCTCTCTCGTGTTTAAGTAAATGTCATTAGCCAAGGCCGGTCTCGAGACTGAAACCCTTTGAGCGGAAGCCTCTCGTAAAGTTGACCCTGTTAGGAGCTGTTGATGGAGCTGAAACAGGCTTTTGATTCAGTGATTTTGTGCACGTTAATGGATGGCCAAGATCAATATATATAATTGCCTCTTAGATTAACTTTTTTTGTTTTAAAAAAAAAGCTCGAATGAATTCTTTGAAGAAAAGCTGACGATAAGGTCATGTAGTCGTCGTCTGTCTCGCTCAGAAATAAAGAGTCATTTCTTTCGTCATCATGCTGACCTTTCTCTCTCGCTCTGTCAGATGAAGAGATCCGGACTCGACATTCGTCTCGATCACTTTTGAACATCTTTCAAGTCTTAATGAAAAAATGTGCGTACCGTTTTGAAAAATCTTCTTTATAAAGTGTATACAATTATTTTTTGGGTTGTTGCAACAACTAATCCATAAAATTGCTAAAGAAACTGATGAAAAATGGTTTTCACAACATTTTCCATATATATTCTATCGGTGTCTATATTCCATCTATCTGTCTCTTGTAATTTTGTTTTTTTGTACCGTCCATCCATAATTGTTTTTCTAGATCATCCATCCAACCATATTTTTTTGATTCTATACAATCCACCCATAATTTTGTGTTTCTATACCATCTGACCATCATTTTTTTCTAATCCGTCCATCTATCCATTCATTTTATCAATCTTTTAATTTATTTCTATACAATCCATCCATAATCTTTTGTTTCTATACCATCCATCCATAATTGTTTTTCTATATCATCCATCCAACCATATTTTTTTAATTCTATACAATCCATCCATAATTTTGTTTCTATACCATCTACCCATATTTTTTTCTAATCAGTCCATCTATTCATTCATTTTATCAATCTTTTAATTTATTTCCATACAATCCATCCATAATCTTTTGTTTCTAAACCATCCATCCATTTTTTTTTCAATACCATCCATCAATCCAACCATATTTGTTTTGTTTCTATACATCCATCCATAATTATTTTTCTATACATCCATCCATAATTGTTTGTTTCTATACCATCCATCCATATTTTTTGTTTCTATACCGTCCATCTATCCATTAATTTGATCAATCTTTTGATGTTATCAATCTTTTAATCCTGTAGGGTTAAAAGAAAGTTTGTTAGTGCAGAAATGCACAATTTTTTATTTAAAGGTCTGTGCATGTAAACTTTGAGCTCTCATATTTTTTCACACATCTAGGCCTTAATAAATTCATAACATTTTCACCACTGTTCTCGTTCACCTCTAGAGTAAACCTTATTAAACAGTGTGCTTTATTGATTTTTAGTGATGCATTATTCTCAGCGGCTTCGGTGAATTAGAAATATCTTCTCACTTCTCTGAAGAAAAGTCTCATGGTATCATGTCACTTGGATAACGCTCTATAGTCACTAAGCAACTGAAGCAGAAATGGGGAGACTTATTTTGGACTGAAAGGATTCTGTAAAATGCTCCTGTCAGCCATTTTTACAGTCACTGCTCCTGCGTTTTGTTTTTTGCTATGCAGTAAAAATGAAGGCTTTAAAATAGTTTTCTCCCTTTGTCTTAATATGGTGCTCTGGTTTCTGTAAACATGTTTCTTACAGCCATCTGTGGTCTCCTGCATGTCTGGCAATGATTGACAGGTCCTGCTTGTCCTTATCATAACCGCAGTGGGGATTTGTGCGCTGTCAATCATCCAGCTTGTTGAAGGTGTCAGTAGCTTGTTGATGCTCCTATAGAATCAGTTCAAACTGTGAGGGAAAAAAAACACCTGGTGCTGAAAATGTACTAAGATGCTCTTTGCATTGCGTAGGTCACAGCTGATCGTTGTGCAATAAATAATGTTGCAGTTAAATGAGAAGAAACTTGTTGACCAAATTTTAATTGGTTGTTTGAAATGGCGAAGTCTCACGCAGTCCTTGGTAATTGTCGGGCAGGAAAATCCAAACGTTCACCTATCCGTCATCAACCTCAAACATGGTTAATCATCTGAAACCTGTTAGTAGCCTAACGTTAGACACTTTACATGGCCGCTCGCTCTAACGTCATTACCCGAGATAAATGTGCATATACAAGTGTTTGTGCGGTGTGGAAGCTACATTAGCACTTATGCATAGTTTAACTTAATGTGCATTTCTCTATAGACGCATGTAATGCGGAGATGACGAGTCTGCGTCAACTCAGAAAACACAAGTAAAATGTTCAGAAAGACTCCTTTTTAGGTTTTTTTGCGACATTCATAATCATAACTTATTTACTTGTCATTACTTGTAATCGTTACTTTATGCATGCGCTTGAGCACTTCATTGATATTTTAAATTAGAGATGCACGATATATCGGTCACCATATCGGTATCGGCTGATATGTTTATATTAAATGTTATCGATATTGGCCTAATAAGTAAATTTGGCCGATATAAGCTATTAAAGCCAATAAATAATGGATTATTACCTTCAGCTGCACATGAAATATGATTGGGAAAAGGGAAAATACAGTAAAGAACAACGTACAGCACAAGTCTGTTATATCGGCTATGTAAAATTATGACACCGTTGTAATTGTGTGTTTGGGATATTGGCTTTTAATGGTGGGACTTTTGTTTTTTGAAATCAGGCTCTCAAATTATATAAAAATTCTGATTTATATTTATTGACCTATATATTAGTTATCGCTTTTCAAATAGTAAGAGTTATCGGTATCAGCTAAAATTTTCATATCGGTGCATCCCTTTCTCTGTACTGTAACACAATATTACCCCCACCCCCCGAAATTGTTAATAATCACTCGACTAATGGCTTAAATGAACACCTCATGGTCTAAAAAAATGTCCATATGGAAAAAGGAATGGAAAGATGACGACTTATCAAGGTGGCATTCTGCCGTTACTTACCTGGTAAGTCCCTTTCAGATTGCAGATGGCAGACTTTACGGCTTCTTCAGTACCTCTAGTGCCCTGGGCACAGCCGTAAATCACACACGACTGCGAGAAGGGATCAGATCACACTCAGGTCAACTTACTCGGCAGACAGCCATGCCTCAGAGGCGGCCATTACCCTCTCGGCGAAGAATGGTGTGCTGCATTTCTCCCAGCGTCTGAGTGTCCTCTGTGAACTGAAGAGCCCAAACTGGGTTTTGCCTCAAGGGCGTTATTCAGCAAAAACATTGACGCCCACCCATTACATTCCTCTAAGTCAATGCACCTGGGAAAGGACCCGAGCTGTGTCTGGGATGGGAGAAGAGAAGTTTAATTATGATGTTCGCCTGCGAGGATACGTGGCAACCCGGAGAACTTCATTATGAGATACACGAGAGGATAGCAGGAGCTCGCTTCTCTAATGACACTGTCAGAACTGCTACAGGTTCACCTTTTTTTTTTTTTTTTTTCATTTTCTACCTTTCAAACGTCTCCTTTTCAGCAGGCTGACTCGGTGAATACAATTATGTTCCAGGAAAAGCCCGGAACTGCTGGAGAAAAGCTGAATAGCTGGAAGAAAATGTCAAGCTCAAAGGTGGAAGGACTCCATTTGTGACTGTAATTTAGCACATGAGTGAGTTGCACTACGGTTATTGTAGGTGCTCCGTCGACTGGATCCGGAGTGGCATTGCTCGTGACCCGGAGAGATACAAAACGAAGACGTATGCTAGTTAGACGTGTGTTTGGCAGCTGCTTTGAGCAACACCTCATCAGGGGACCCATTTATCCTGTGAATCTTGACAGCGGGAAAGAAAAGCCAAGTCAGCAGAATTAGTTTAAAAGGGACCTTTACTTAAAATAAACAGCTAGGAAGGCAATAGCTGGAAACTAGAGCAGTGTAGCCTCGGTTTGCCGAGCTCACAGGTTAAAAAATTGAGGAAAGCAAAGCATCCGATAGGCAAACAATCTTTTTACGGGCAAGTCAAGCACAGAAGCGATCACTACCTCGCCAGATTTATATTTGGTACCTCACGATTCAATATGTGCATAGATTTGATTGTAGTTTACAGTTTTGTGTTACTTTTCTTATTTGACTGCGGTAGACAGTTTTATAGGTTTAGAAGGAAAAAATAATCCTACTGAAATAAACATGAACCTTGAAATTGATTTAGTTTTCTTCCCATTTTAGTCAACTCCATATTAAAAAACAAATTCCTTTTAAGCTGACTACAATCATTACACACATTACAATCATTATACACTGTACTAAAACATGACAGGTTTTTTTTATTAAAAATACGAAGCACATTACAAACAATAGGACAAATACAATCGAAGATAAATAGATTCATATTAAAGATAAAACATTTTATTAACATTATTGAAACGGATGGCAACAGTTTATGAGGCTGATGTCCCTTTAAGAATAAATACATGGATTTAGTTACACAATTTTCTCCCATATGTTTTCGTTCTCCCTTGTTCTTGGCTTATTGTGATTAACGTCACTAACTTTAAGTAGTACTGCGAAGTTAAAGAAGTGCAATACTTTAGAAAATAGATTTTTTTTTTAAGATTGGGCTCAATCTTTCCTCATAAATATTCAACTGAAGTCTAAATAGTAAGTTATTTGTTCCCCAAAGTTATCGGGATCTCTACGAAAGGCATCTGCATGTCACCGGTGTACAAATTGGCTTCACAATTCCCCAGTCACAGACAGTTTGGCCAGCGTCCATCATCGCGGTGCCAAATGATTCAGAATATATCAGGACTTGGTCTTTCCACCCACCTCGAGTTTTTCAGCATTCACCGTTACAGAGAAGGCAAGAACAAAACCAATCCAGCTCTCCAGAAAAATCAATCAAGCTCAAAGCAAAAGGAGAACGCGGGGGAAAGTGGCATTAGTCTGATGATTTTCTATAGAGCTGTGGAGACGTGCTTCTGTAATTAGACACTGCCTTTATTAACGTTTTCAACCGGGGGGCTTTAATGAAAGGAAATGAAGAGCCCAACCTCACAGGGAGGAGAAGCAATTGTGCCAAATCTACAGAGATCTTGCCGCTGTGAGGGAGCGTTCCAGCACAGCAACGTCTATCAATGCCCAGGAAAAGATTTGCAATGCCAAGCCAGTGCCGTTGTGCCCTCCCCCTGGATTGGAGCACAAAAGCTTGCAGGGAAAAAAAGGAAAAGGAAAGTCCTCATCAGGCTTTTCTTAGCCTCTGGACTTTATTTGCTTTATTTGTGTTGTGAAGAGCTTTCGACAGGATTCTTGGGAGTGGGGCGAGGGAGAAAGAGTAGGAGATGCACTTTTCCACACTTCTTGCTACGTGGCCATTAATCAGCCCTATAGCCAATACCACTGTCTGTGATTCCCAAAGATCAGGTGGGAATCGGTGAAGTGCACGGATTCACAACAGTGTCCTTGTTGCGGGGGACAATCCTTAAAGTCTCCCTGCGGTGAAAATTAAGCTTTTAATGTTTATGTCTATGTGGTGTTTTTAATACGCTTTAAGACAAATCATGTGTAAATTTATAAGTCGACAGCATTGCTGAGTATTTTCTGCTTAAAACTGCAGTGAAACAAAGACAGTCTCAAAAACACGCTTTGAAATCGCTGGTGTTTCTGACGTCACAAACTACAGTAACCAATCAGATCAACGTGTGATCGTCAATGAGTGAGTGGAGGCGGGCTCATTTGCATATTCATAGAACCGTGTACTAAATGAGGCAAGAGCGTCGAGTTACATTCAAGATATTTTAAGGCCTGAAGAATTTATTTTTCAAGGAAAAAACCTTTTAAATATGTCATTTTGGTGATCAAAGATGAGTTTTAAGTGATATCATTTTTTGACTACGGACGACTTTATCTCCTTTGAGTACAGTTCTTTATAGTTTTAAGTTTTGTAGGGGTCATATGATTCTATTTTAAAAGTTAATTTTTCTTGATTTTTTAAGAGTATTAGAATGGAAAACATGCTTTAATCTTCATTATTTTTCACATACTGTACATTATTGCAGCACTCTATTCCCAGTCTGTCTGAAATTCTCAGGTTGACTTTTGACTTCATACGAAGCCCCTCCTTTGGCCCTTCAAAACATGATCATTAAAAAACATTAAAAAGGATCATTATAACTGTTGAGTAGACTACTAATTCTGCAACCAATTTTACCCCTTAAAGGGGAACTGAAACGAAATAGGAAGTAAAGGTGATATAACAGATGTGTTATTGTTATTTTTGGTAGGACACTTAAAACTACTGAAGAGTTACAGAAGGGGAGGGACAGTGATGTTAGTTTGTTGTTTTGTTATTAGGGCACAGCCATCTTGAGCTTCAGCGGTCCGTGACGTCACTGGCATGGTAGGCTACCTCGACCGCTCCAGTAAAATAGCATCTCAGGAGCATACAGATCGAGAGTGGGTCTTATTGCATTGTGATCTGTCCAACAAGCGAATATAACACCTCTGATGCCATCAAGGACCGAATAAACTGTTTGCAAAATGACTGTGGCATAAATGTGACCCCGACGGGTCCTGTAAACAATTTCCACTCACCTCTAGTTGTTATCGTGATTATTAGGGGTGTGACGGTTATTATATAACCGTGAGACCGACGGTTATAGTTGAACACCGTCATTAGAACTCTATAACCTCCAAAACCGTGTTATTAAAATATTTTCTACAAACATTTTTTATCATAGAGAATGTTTAAAAACTAATATCAGCTTACGAGGGAAACGGAGGCAGAGTTAGTGGTGCTTCTGCTCCTGCTGGAGATGATTCGGTAGAGGTCTGTGCCCCTTTACCGATCAGAGCGCGCACTGATGACACGGAGTAAAGCCTTGATCGACGCGTCCACACAAGCGCGTAGGAGCGCGCGGCAAAAATGACGCTTTGGGTGCGCAAGACCATTTCGCTTGGCGGTGTGCACGGCTTTTTTTGTAACAGCGCGCGGCGTCGCCTCAGAGGATGAACTACTTCAAGCCGAATCTGCCCAAACATGCACTGTAAAAAGTCTAACTATTATTTACTCAATTTTTTTGGTGAAACATTTTTACACTCAAAAAAATTGAGTAAATTTTAAAGCTGTGAAATCAATGAAATATACTGTGCGAATTGAGTAAATGCAAGTAAAAAAATTAAGTAAATTGGAGTAACTGAATCTGGTACATTAAGAAATAAAATTGAGTATGATTTAACATTTAAAAAACAATATTTATGAGTAATATTAACTGTTTTTATTTATAAGTAATATTAACCCTTTTTTATTTCCTCTAAACCTTTGTAAAATAGTAGCCTATTTCATACAACAACCAGTATACGTTAAATGGCATTGGCCTTTATTGTCATTGAGTACAGCAATACAGCACATTTTACACTGTTTTTAACATGTATACAATATTGCCTACATTTAAACTCAATTAACAAACATTTTTGAAGTAAAATGAAACATTTAAACATTCAGGTAGCCTAATTCAAGTGTAATCAACCAGTCTGTTATCCAATGTCCACCGGATCAGCGCTGGTTTTCGTCCCGGAGACGGACTCGCGCTCTGCGGGTGAACTTCGAACTTTAGACCGGTGTCCTGAATACCGTCCCACTCATAGCCGAAAGATACTGCGAGCGACTCACTCCATAACCTGCCAATAAACAAACAGTGACAGTTCTGAGGACATTTTATCATACAAATGAATTATATTCATTATCATTAGAAAGGAATAAAGTCGTGTGTTTATGCAAGGCGTTTCAATCACGCGAAAAGACCATAACGTTACTGTAAAGACAGGCGCGACTCTGTTTAACTTTAGTTGTCGAATTACGCCTCTGTATATGTTGTTTTGCATTAAATAAAATGATTTAAAGCACAGTAATGATTGTATAGATAAGATAATATATGCACAAACCTGAATTTCACAGAGGAAATGCACCAAATCTGCAACGCTGAGAAGAGAGATGTTGTGGAGACCGGAGAGTTCAAACAGCCCGCGCTCACTCAACCAAGAACCAACCGTCGAGTTGTCGTCACGCCAGAGGGTGGGGAGGGGTGCATTGTTTTAATTGAGTAAACTTACTAAATTTCTTAAGAGTGTGAAATATATTAATATTATTGATTTGAATTAATATTTTTTTGTTTCTTGAAACAGATCCGTTTAATTAAACATTCTCATATTTTTTGATAGAAATTTCACAAATATATTAAGTGTATTATAAAGCAATAATTAGTTAGTCAAATACTAAATAATTTTATTGAAAAAAACTTAAATATATCTGTAAATTCTAGATAAAATTAACTGTTGGATTTTTACTAAATTATTTTGGTATGTTTAACTCAAACAATCAAGTTAAAGATATTCAGAGATTTTATTAAGTTAGTAAAGTTAAATATTTCTGTAATATTTACTAAGCCACAGAATTATTTTTTACAGTGTGTACGTCTCACCGCACCGGCACCCAGTTTGCGCGTCTAAATTGCAAAGTTCATTGCAAAGTTTTTTTTTTTGTTAAGGTTTTGTTTACTGTGTGTGATTTATTTAAAACAAAGCACGTTCATTGCAAAGTTTGTTTTGTTAAGGATTTGTTTACTACTGTATGTGATTCGTTTAATGGAAAGCACATTCACTTCTAGTTGTCTTGCTGTTCATTTTAAATAAACCTAGAGCAAGTAGCTAATCAGTGTCTGCTCAATTATTCAAACTAAGTTGAAACTAAGTGGAAAGGATGCTATCCAAATTAAGCAATTTCAAACGACGACACCCGCAATAAGTACATTTTCTTTATTGTCATATTGCATTTAAAGTGTCAAAAACACAAGGTTCTCTGTGTATCAGTATATTCTAGATCCCTGCATTACTGTAGTTCTTAAATTGACAGCAGTCTATATAAGAAGCAGTATACGTTTCATTCATACAGTGAAGAATATGCAGTTTTATTTAATTTGATTCAATTTCTTATATAAATGCTGTTTTTAGTGTTAACTTGAACAGTTCTCTGTCCATACCGTCACAATCAGTCAGAGTAGTAGTAGAGTAGCCTGACATAACGCTAGTAGCCTACAAAGGTACCATGCTAGTGACGTCAGCGAACACGGCTGCGCTCCAATAACAACAAATGCTCATTTCAGTATTGGGCAAAACTTCATATGTTTTGTTTTTAACATTATTTTTGAATGAATTTGTTTACAATTTTAATAACCAACATGTTATCAAATTATATTTTGCTTGTTTCAGTTCCCCTTTAAACATTTGGGTAGTAAACCAGATTTGCATTTACCAGGATATATGGAACTGAACTGAACTTAACCGATAGTTGATACCAGTAAATTAAACCTGCCAAATCATGCATTATGGTCCAGAGATTTCCTTTGCCAATGGTAGTTTACTTACAATAACATGGCCAAGGTGCTTATGATAGTTTGGGTAAAAATATCTGGCACCTTAAGGGTTAAACTATTAGTATCCGTGTTACGCCTGCGACACACTAAGGCATTGCTAAGTGTCAACCTTTAAGAGGTTTTTAAAATTAACGAGTTAATTAGCAGTCTGATCAACAGCAAAGTCAAAGCTATGTCTCTAGTTGCAAATGTTATTTTGTCCAAAAATAGCCAAAGGGTTTAACACGTTAGCGAATGTGTTTCTTGTTTACACGGCACAAAACTGAATTTTGTTTTTGCAAGTTTAACAGTGTTAATATAAGCCAATTAGTGGTCTGATAAACAGTCATTAAGTCACTATTTGAATCTAAATGTTAATTTAGTCATAAATAGCTTTCACCAATAGACTTAAACTATTTACAGTTTCATGTTTTCACCTTTAGGCCACTGTTGTGTTCTGTCAATCATCATGAGTTTCTCTGGAAGTTTAGCGGTGTTAAAATGTTAGCTAATTAATAGTCTGTAAAAAATCATTAAAGTCGTTAAATCAAAGGAATGTTTTTGAGATGGCTGCTTTGTCATTGTCTGTCCCAAAACTGTTTTTGTCCTTTAGAAAGGCAATCTATTGAACTTTGAATCTCCTGTTATTGACTCTGCAAATTTGATTAAACCTGGGAAAGTTTTAGGAAGTGAAAGATGGATAGTGTGCATAATGAGTTCTGTTTTCTCTAGGGACGCTGTTACACCAAGGAGAGGAAGTGATGATCAGATTTAATTAAATTGCAACCCTGTGGGAGTGAAACGATCTTATCAATGCTCTGTGGTCAATAAACGGTCAACGCAACCAGTTTAAAAGGCCTCTATAGTGAACTTCCCCTGAACTAATGGTTTCATATTTGGTAGATGCTTGGCACAAATGCTAACAATACCAGTTATATGTGATTTGGCAAGCATTTTCCATTTAATGTAAGTTTATGCTATTTTTAGATCTCTTGTAGTTATCTCTCATCATTTGGCTCATGATTTAGTAGGAAAAAGACATTTAAATACATTACCATGTTTGTTTTTGTGTGTATGCTTATGGACTCTGAGGAATTGTTTAATGTTTGAGACCATAGACTGTAATAAATATGGACAAAGTGTCTGTGACGTCACCCATAGACTTTCTGAAGAACGGTTTTGAGGCCGTTTATGGGGGGTATGGGCGGCCATCTTGGAAAATCTTTCCAGAAAGGATACAGAGGTGGTGTGATGTGTTGGGTCAGATCATGGCCGAGACGTCAAACTTTAGGAATTCCACTCGGCGCAGCTCGTTATCAGCTGTCAATCAAGCTGTCAATCAAAGTTAACCACACCCTTATTTGTCATACATTTTATATCTATATACGATCTAAACTAACGAGTTAGAAAAAATTCACCCCCTCACAGTTGTCAGGCACTTGGTACCTATCGAAAAATACAATAAAAGTCCATGGGACCAACTTGCTGTGAAACGGACATTTTAACATGGGGTCTATGGACATTTGCTCTCTTTTGGGACCGGCCCCTAGCGGAGTTTACATGTATTGCAGTTTTTTGCAGTATGCTTAATTTTTCAGATTAGAATGTTGCCGCTTGGTTTTAACTCGAGCAACTTTAAGGCTCCTAGCTTTATAAATTACGCTCCACAATCTAAAGTGTGACACTTGGATAGATTTTCTGCTGATATTGAGTCTTACTCTGGGAAACCTGCCCAAAATGCTTTACCTTGTTCCTGTCAAGTACATTTCAGGTGTGCCATCTTTGACTCTTCTTCAGAATGACTAGAGCATTTGGCTCAGGTGGTGAAGTTACTTTATTTCATGATCTTCTAGGGTTTCTGTAGCCCATCTGGTGAACCGGTTTAGGAGTCTCAGCCGAATCATGGGATGAGATTTCCAGTCCCACTGCGCCTCATTAGGAGCCATCGCAGAGAGAAGTTTTCGGGGTCTCGTTATGTGAAGTGTGTTTGTCGCTCTGCAGGTATTCCGGCGAATCCCAGGAGATCCGGTAAAGATTAGCATCCTTATGAGTGTGTGTCACCATGTGGTTCTGTATACGTGTACAAGAATGCACTCAGTTGAGTTGCGGGATATTGGAAATCGGTTCAGCTCCACCTCCTCTTTCATCAGCCCGATGGCACAACTTTCTTTCTCTCTACAAGGATGGAGGGAATCCAAACAGATTGTTTTATTTCTCTCGGATGCTGTGATCGGATGCTTTGCTAGCTGTGCTGGAAATTCCCTGCTGATCCGGTTTAGTCTAGATCAAGATGGACGCATGAATCAGACATCCTTCTCAATCACTTACTGCTTTGCATGGGCTGTTGTTGATGCATGTGTTCATACAAAAGGAAAAACTCATTGACAGGGACATTTTGCATGTTTTTGGAATGCATTCTTTTTATTCTTTACTGATTGAAACTTGCTGATTGCTGATTGTTTTTAGTGATTTGTTGTGCAAATTCTGTTGCTTTGTCACGAGAATAATATCTTCAACAAAGGTAAAATTCAACAAGACTGGCTTGTGATCGTCTTGAACCATCAGTAAGAATGTGTCAAACTACAAATCAATCAGTACTGGTTTTGCATTGTCTATCATTTCCCAGAATAAGTGTGTTTATAAATTGCACGAGTTGCATGTACCATTAGCCAGATTGTGGTATTTTTCTAAAGAGAAGCTCTTTTGCAGTTTGGCTAGTGATAAAGTAAAAACTACTTGTCTGACTTGCAAGAAGAACAATAGCCTTATTTTTGAGTCGGTGATCTTTTCATTAGCAATCCAGATTTGGTCCTGATAAAGGTTTTGTTTTGGTGGAGCGATGCAACTATATTTCCAAAAGAAGAATATGAAAAACACTCCAGAGAGTAATATTGGAAAAATAACTTCATTTGTGGCACTTCTGAGATTGGAGCATGAAATAGCTTGGCTGTAAACCCATGTGACTCTGTTGAGGTGTGTGTGTGTGTGTGTGTATGGTTGTCCTTTGGCTGCTCAGGAGGCGTGAGGCCGTGTGTGTGTGTCGTTGCGGGTCTTGCCCCCCCATGGAGGTGTGTGTGTGTGTGTGTGTGTGTGTGTGTGTGTGTGTGTGTGTGTGTGTGCCTGGTCCTCTCGACCGCAGCATTGACCCCTCTGCCTTTGGAAATGTCCCTGGCGCTGTTGGACATCTCCTGCAGTAAAGCACAGACATCGCTGTCTTTTAGACTAGTTTGTTTGTGTAGTCTAGCGTAGGCCTGACATGATTAATTGTTATAATATAATGCTGTCAAAATTTGTATTTACATAACACAACAAAAACGCAATATAGCAACATAACACAATAAAACATCATAATATAACATAACATCATAACACAACACACAACACAATATAATATAACATAATACAGCATAAACAAAGTCAAGTACACAACACATAACACACAACATAACATAAAACACAATATAGCAACATAACACAATATAACACAACATAAAACAGCGTAGGCCTGACGCGATTATTGAGCGAAACATTTGAGATAACTGCAATAATTGTGCAGCTTATATGTTACATTTCACATATACATCACATTTCACCAAAGATTGTAAAAAACACTGTTGTAAAGTACAGAAAGATAGTCTTATGTTCTTATATCATATAACATGTTATGTTATTTTATACGTTATTATGTTATGTTACGTTTTGTTATGTGTTGTGTTATACGTTATGTTTTATGTTGTTATACATATAATATGTTGTATTATATTATGCATGTTGTTATATTGTGTTTTATGTTATGTTGTGTGTTATGTGTTGTGTACTTGACTTGTGTTATAGGTTATGCTGTATTATGTTATATTATGTTATATTGTGTTATGTTGCTATATTTTGTTTTATGTTGTTAAGTGTTATATGTTGTGTTATGTAAATACTACTTTTCACAGCATTATAGCATTTATTTGTATAACAATTAATCGTCAGCAGCACAAAATTCATGACCGTGACTTTTTATTCCAAGGCATGTTTTTGTGTAGGTTTACTATTTCCACTTTTGTTTCTCTTCTTCTTTTCTCAATAAAAGCATCTCTAAGTGTGGACTTTGTGTCCTCTCTCCTCGTGAAAGTCCTCTTTCGTCCTTCAGATTACACCCCTCATACTTCCATAACGGAAAGCTTGACATTCTCTCCCTCGACCTTGTGTAGTTTATCTGGCGTTGTTGCAGCGGATCCATTAGAGGAACGCCAGCATGTTTTCTGATGGATCCTGAGGGGGAAGCGAGACTCGAGGTCTTGATGGGCATCTCTGTGTAAAGAGCTGTAGATATGTAAATGAGTGAGTCTTCTCGCACTGACTGACATCTGAATGGCCTTGTGTTTTTCAGCGGCCGTGTTGAACGTACCCTGATTTGTCGAGAGCTGAAAAGACTGTGGAATGTGTGTGTGTGTGTGTGTGTGTGTGTGTGTGTGTGTGTGTGTGTGTGTGTGTGTGTTGTGCATTGGGAAGGATTTCGAGATGCTGACGTACATAACAATTGGATGGGTGTCATGGTTCGCTCGTTGATTTAAAGGGGATCTATCTTGGAAACAGGATTTTTCTATTTGACTATTTGGATGACCCTGAAACAATAATCTTTTCAGTGATGTCAGAAAACAACTAAATCAGGGGGTTTCATCCTCAAAAGATTATTAAACATTTAGAGCTGACATTAATGCAATCCAATAATCAGCCTTAGCTATTTAAGACCTAAAAATACAAAATATTTTATTTTGTTAACTTACTGACAACTTTTATCTCCATTTGAACAACCAGTCATTCATTACCTAACCACTGATTTAAGTTTTTAGCTACACGTTTTTGGATTCTCTAAAAAGAACTGTCATTAATTTGTGAGTTAGACATACTTGTTGCTATCTGTGTTTCTTTTTCCTTTTACAAAAAAGCTATTGTGTGGGTTAAATTAGCTTAAAAGTAGCGAAAGTGTGATTTATAATCAAATTTAAATCAAAATGTACTTTTTTAATGTTGCTGCTTTTATTGTAAACAATTCAGGTGTGCATGTTATTCCAAAGAAAGAAAGGTTTATCAATTGTCCACCTCAGTTGATGTTCCCAAATCTTCTTCTTTTGCCTGTCATATTTAAAAAACACAATGTATCAGTGCTATTTGTTTTTTTTGTATTATCGGTTTTATTTTTTCCCCCTATCATTATCCACATAATCTGCCCATGTTTGCATAACTTTAGAATTCAGCAACTTGGCCAAACTTGATGTGAGCTACACAGTTGGCATGTTGGCTGTGAGCCAATCAAAACAGAGGTCATTTACATGCAATCTTAAAGGTACAGTAGCAAAAAAAGGCTTGTTTAAAGTCACCATGAAATGCAAATTGATAATTCTTGTATTTTTTTTATTACAAATGATTTGTACATGCAGATCTTAATCTTGAATCAGATTAACTTCTCTGATGATCTCCGCCCTACATTTATTCTTGTTTGAGAAGCCATTTCTCACGATATATCTCACAATAGTGAAGAAAAGATGAGCGCAAATAATTCTAAGGGTCACAAGAATAGTTCAAAATGTTTATGCAAAGCCAAATTATGAGTTATTGGTGACAGAAACCTTATAAGTAGACTTCAGAGAAAAATAATTGTTGTAAAATGTTCCCCCAGTGGATTTTTCTCACAGATGCACTTAACATCACGGAGCGGCTGACATCTGTTCGCTTCTTTGTTGCAGTGATTTAGGAGACTGTGTGTGGTGTGTGTGCTGTATGTAGTGTGGTTCATGTGGTTTATCCAGTTTCACAAGGCCCTGAGGATCGCTTTATTGTCTTGGGTAATGTTGCACTACTGTTATTTCGGTTAGCCTCAGTTTGAACTTTCATTTCATTTCTTTAATCCGAGGCTTTATGCCAATTAAAGTGGCATCTATCTTTTTCATACTACTTTATAGCATTTAACAGTTCTTTATGCTGTTCTCTCTGTGTGGAAGCGTTCTTGCGCCTCTCATCATGGCATTTTTAAAGATGCAATATAGATGTAATATAAATTTAAGGTGTCCCAAGAATATATCTGTGAAATTTCAGCTCAAAATACCCCACAGATAATCTATCAGTTCATTACAGATCTGATAAATATCATTATATCAGCTTGTCCAATTTGCTCCTTTTTGGGTGTGAGCAAAAACATGCCGTTTTTGTGTGTCCCTTTAAATGCAAATGAGCTTTAGCTCCGCCTCCGTTCAGAAGAGGGCGTAGCCTTTACACGAGCTTCAGAAACTCCAGCAATAACAAAACAGGCCAATCTCACTCATCCAGAATCCCAGAATAACCAGTAGCGAGTACAGCCTTACGGAGAGACTCAGGCGTTTCTGAATGTTTCTGATGGTTAGTGGAGAGACATTTATGTAGTTGTTGTGGAGTTGCATTGATTAATCTCATCGACTTGCATGTACCGTCATGTTTAACTTTTACACAAGTGTACACGGTTCCTGAGGTCTTTATAAAACATGGTGGTGTCATATTTTGGTCAAATCGTCTGTGTTCATCGACAGAACAGTTTTGTGCTTTTCTCGAACTTTTGCCGTTGCGTTAGATCTGGTCTCTGTTGTCGCTTGTGAAATCAAATGTCGGCTGGTGTGTGTAAACGTGCAGATTAAGGGCCGGTAATATTATAAGAAGTTTCTCTTCCTACGTCACAAGAGGAGCGAAATCTGACTGACCCGGAATTTATTTTTCCACAAAACTAAATTACTGGGTTTCACTTTTCACGTTTTCTGGGTTGGTAGAAGCACCGGGGGCTCAATTATAGCACTTAAAGTTACAATATGTTGGATTTTCTCCACCAGGGGTCGCTAACCTCTTACAATAACAAAGGCGTATATTGATGACGTATATTCCGCATTAAGCTGAAGTATGGATCTTGTTGTCAAGCTGATGAATCTTTTATGGATGAGTGAATACACTGATGTTTTTAACATGACTGTGGTGAAGCAGGAGCGATTGCTAGACGTACACCAGCGCCACACGCAACGCCAGTCCCGCGGATATAAAGGAATCCGGTTGTTAAGTCGTGACGTAACCACTCTCCGATAATACTGTTTCCGGGTCCAAAGGCCGGGTCCTCTCTACCTACCTACCGCTTTCGCCCGAGTTTTAACGTGTTCCTGTGTTGTTTAAATAGATCGGAGTTAAAAAAACAAGTGACATTTAACTGTCATTCTACCGCTTTCCCTGTGACGAGAAAGATCAGAGAAAATGGCTGCAGTTGATTAGGTAAGTTACAAATCTTAAACAAATGAAGAAACTCTGGCGCCAGTGGGTGCTATCCCTTAATCCCTAGTAACACCCACTGGCACTGAAGCGAAAAAAGCCCTTTAAGAAAAGGGTTTATGTAGTCTAGGATCTGGAGTGGACGAGCGGAGCGCTTGGGCCCGGAAGAGGCTAAACGTCACGCGTGACGTCAGACTTAACAACCGAATAAGGACATTTCATTCTACCGAACTACACGCAAGTGCTGAATTAATACTCACACAGCTCAGTTTATTAGAGGAGTTAAACTTGAGGTAACGCAGCGCTGTTTCACTCACTCTAACAGTTACACTATCACACTAAACGCATTTGAGTGCGTTGAATGTTGTTAGTTGGGTTGTTTGTTGGCTGTATGAGACTAAGTAAGCTAGATCAACATTAGAATAACATACAGATCATATTCTAACATTTCATCATGTTGAACTAAATAACATTGATTAGTTTTATGTACATTTGCTCACCTGTCTAATAAAGTACATGAACACTCGCGTCTCTGTCGAGTGGAAGTTAGTCGTGGACGTGGAGCTCTCGCATCTCGAAACATGTTAATCTTCGTTTTAGTCTTTTAGTCTCAAAGTCTGCTTGCCATGATCCATAATGTTTGAACAAAACAACAACAGCATGAGCGTCCTGCTAGGCATAACGGGCATAACCCAGTTGTCAACGTCTGTCGCCATGGTTACTGTGGCAGTACGAGCGGAAACAATGGTGGAAACCGAGGCTAACGCGGATATGATGCATTGACTGGCGGCGACTCACCGCTGCTCACACGCCCCGTTTCCTTGGTTAAAATCACAATTTTCTCATGATTTACAAATAGTTGGAAACATTTGGGATATTGTAAGTAATCAACTAAACAAAATGTATAACATTGGCCTAGTGTTTTTGGATATTTTACTGCGTTACTTGCATATTGTACCTTTAAACATGGAAAAAGTCTAAAAAAAACCTCATAAATATTCGTCTTTTTAGAAGGTCATATTTGAAAGCATTCTGCAATTAGTATCATTTCTGCAATTGATATTCTATGCAATATTAACGCAGAGTTATTAATGCTGTCGTAGTCTGCATTCCTGTATGGAGAGCTGTGTGTGTAAATAAGGAAACGCACACGAATGCCTCTTATAGATCCAGTATCAGATGATCTGACAAAGACCAAGTCCATGTTTATATCCATGAGCATCTCTGCGTTGTTGAGCTCATAAGACGCGAGCGTGTGTGTGTGTGTATTCTAGTCCTGCAGTGTGTTGATCTCAGAGGAGCAGGTGGCGTTCGCCCGGGCTGGTCTTTGGGGGTCAGAGGTCATTCTGGGAAAACATCGGCCCGTCAGAGGTTTCGGAGACATACCTCTGCAGTCCGAGAGAGATCAATGAGGCGCAGCACTGCTGTATCTTTACACCATGGCTGATCCTGGATCAGCGTACATGAGGAACCAATCAGATTCTGTGTGTTAGGCGGGCCGTGCCTGAAGGTGTGTTTGGATAGTGAAGCAATATGTTGGTTTACTTTGAAAAACGAAGCCCAAACATGAAATACGAAATAGTATTGGGTTATTATTACGGAACATGAATTGGGAATTATTTTTGGTTAGAGACTTTAGATACTTTTTTTTTTTTTTTTGGTTGTAATGGATTAAGCTGTATATGAATATTATTAATTTATTTGATAATAATCTATCAAATATTCTTTGCTTGTTAATTTTGCACCCTTATTTTTGCATGTAATAATACATGCTACATCTTAGAATAAATGTATACATTTTTCATGATGTTGTGAAGCCTCAATTTATATAAAGCATAGAAAATAATTGATTTGACTTTTTTTTTTGACTTTTTTTTTAAGACAATTTATTTTTTAATGTCAGGTATTTAAAAAAAAATATATAATTATTGGTAGCAGCAAGAGTTTTTATGTTTAGAAACTTAGATATTTATTAATAGTCAATTTTGATTGGATGTTGTCTTAAATATGTCTTGGACAATCAATGCTTTCTGCGTTTAAATATTTTTGAATAATGACCTTAATTTGTATAATTAAATGGATATTCACCCAAAAATGAAAATTGTCATCATTTACACACTCATGTTGTTTCTAAGCCTGTAAGAGTTTGTTTCTTCTGTTGAACACAAAATAAGATGTTTTAGAGAATGCTGATAACCAGATGTTGACGGTAGCCAGTGTCGTGTTTGATGACAGAACAGAAACTCATACAGGTTTGGAACAACACAAGCGCGAGCAAATGTTGCAAATGAGCAGTTTTGCTATAACACTAAAAAACAATGTATCTGGTTTGTCCAATGCTGTTGTTATGTCCATATCAAATAAATAAATAAATGAAGACTTTTGGGTGAACTTTCCCTTTAACTGTTGTCTGTCTTTCCATTATATAAAAAACTTCTCATCTAATGTCCTTTCATGATTTTTTTATTTATTAAGTTATTAATCTCTTGTGTTTTTGAGATCATGCCTGGCTGACTGTCCATGAATCTCTGCTAAAGTACAATTAATACACACACACACACACACACACACACACACACACACACACACACACACACACACACACACACACACACACACACACACACACACACACACACACACACGTGCGCATAATCCTCAAGAAACATAAATTATCAGATGCACGTCATGCCACTGATCTCGAGTCTCTACCGTAGGCAGATTCTCATCTGTGTGTGTGTTTTGTCAAGATTTGTACAGTCTCACTGGAGTCATCACTCAAACCCAGACACAGTTTCTCTGGTATGAACATATCGTACACACCAGGTGTAGAGATTCGTCTGATCCCGCAGAGTTCAGGGTCAGATCCGTTATCTAGGATCACGATGAGTGCGTAGTTAAGAGGATAGCGTGTGTGTGTGTGTGTGTGTGTGTGTTTGTGTGTGTGTGTGTGTGTCTGAGGAGAGATTTGGACCGGAGGGTCATTTGGTTTGGATATCTAGTACTTCTGTGTACACAGATTCCAGAACCTTTGTGTGTGTGTGGTGTGTGTGTGTGTGTGTGTGTGTGTGTGTGGTGTGTGTGTGTGTGAGTGAGAGAGAGTGAGAGAGATTTCCCTGAAGTTAAACAGCAAGTGTTTCTTGCATTCTGTGCTGGTGTGATAGAGTGAGCTGTACATGGTTTCTGTGTTTGAGGGAGAATTCATTAATTTGGTGTGTGTGTGTGTGGGGTTATCGGTTGGCTGAGCTTAAAGGATTAGTTCCTTCAAAATATAAAAATACTGTTATTTATTCACCCTCGTGTTAGTCCAAACCTGTATGACTTTATTTATTCCCTTGAGATTTTCGAAGAATTGCGCCGGTCGCTTTTTTCCGTTACAATGAATGTGAACTGAAACTTTTAAGCTTTAAATGGAAATTGTTTCATTGTTTACTCACTCGCATGTTCCAAAGCTGAATTATTTGCTTTGTATTTTGAAGATATTTTTAAACGCGTTTTAGCGATCTGTGCGTATTCTAAAACACACACTTACACCGTGTCCTAACTACACGCAATAAAAAGCATATTTTTAATCAGAGTTTTATCATAACCAGCCGCGACTATTTTAGGAACAGTTTCTTTTTTTCTGTGATGTCGCGCTGGAACTACAAACACAAAGTGATAATCTCAGGTGCTGTTTATGTGCTTTATTTAATGTTAAAAGCGTGTAATGTGACTCTGAATATCATTTAGTGCTCCAGATTTGCAGCTGTGAAAGAGATAATGGATAATTCACCTCAGATCTGGACATTAAACTAACGTCAAGAACGTTCAAACTGTGAACAAACAAGTGTATTCGTTGACAAAGATTGTTTTAGTAACTCAGTAGTAGCCTATGTATTTTTAATAATGTTTAAATGGTGTAATATTTGTGAATTTGTTTATGTAGCTATTTATAAATTATCTTGCGCGTGTCGTCAGGATTACTCTCTGGTGCTGCGAGACTCTGCCCACACGCTGTTCTGATTGGCTGTGTGTTTTGATTGACGCATCTCGCAGTCGCTTCTAGTGACTAATTATTTCCAGCTGGAATCTTATCTTATCGCGTCTTCTCCGCGCGACGCGTCTATCCAATAGAAGTAGAGCATATGGAGACGGGGGGAAGTCTCTCGCAGGTCCTCTGTTCTAGACTGGCCGCTGGCTCAAAACCACGCTTAGAGCAGTAAACTTGAGGAACGCCCATCTAAGTACAAATGTGGGGAGGCGTTGCGACACCACGCGATTGTCGTGTCGGACAAGTGGATCTCTACCGTAAGGCCTGGGACACACTGGCTGCGTGGCGTGAGCATGGCGTTTCTGTTGCGTTTCAGCTGCGTGGCGGCTGCGTCGCGTTTTCTGTGTCTTTGCACATCAGAAGCGTGTCTGACGTGGCGCTGCTGACACGGATCACCATTGTTCGACATATGGGAGAGAGTTTTGCAAGCCCTATACTTCGTGTTAAGCATAAATAAACGCAGCCAGTGTGTCCCAGGCCTAATGGTGTGTGTCCACTGGCACGGAGCGAGCGAAGCGTTTTCAATTCATTCCTATGGAAGTCGAGCTTCACGCTCGCGTAGTGCATTTTGGGATTGACAAAATTTTCACCGAACCGGTGAAAGCATTGAGAGCGTCAAAAGGTTGGGCAGTTCGAAAAACGCGGTCGGCCGCCAATTAATGTGCAGTTCGGGATGTGATGTCTGTTTTGAGATTTTAAAAATATGCAAATTGTGCTGGAGTTTATGCTGGGTTTAGTGCGTAAATAATTTTGTTTACAAATTAGACGCTTTGCAGTAGGGCTGGGCGATAAATCGATTTTATCGATTAACTCGAATGTGTAGCTTACGCGAGTTTACGGCGATTTTTTTGAATGAAAATCGGTTTTCTCTTTAACCGCCGACGCGCCCATATGGGCCTCCGTAGTTCCGACCGCGCTCAGCGCTTGCCATGATAGAGATACACAAACAACATGGCAAATGAACAAGACCGCGGCAGCAGAAGCACACCCGCCGAAAACATTTACAAACTGAATCTGCAGGGCCGCCAACTCTCACGAGTTCACTGAGAGACACGCAATTGTCACTTTTTACACGCTCTCACACACACATCCATTTCCTCACGCAGAGAAACATCGCGAAGCAAAGAGGACACTGACACCGACATACAAGACAGAGCAGGTTACTGTTGATATGAAACAGATTCTCGGCTCTCAGATTCTGTTAATTTTATTACGAAATTCCAACAATAAACACCGTTTTGGCGCTTGTAAATGTGACGTGAAAGATCGCTGACAGATCTTAGTTCAAGCGGCACATGAACCGATCATCTGTTACTCTTCACTACTAACTTACCCAAATGTAGCTAATAAAATCAATCCATCAGTGTTTTTCAACCGCGGAAAGATGTCCATAAAACAGCTGGAGAACACGTGTCACGTAACGTTACATTTACCTCAGGATGCCTTTTAATGACCCATAGCACGCATGTTAGCTGACTTAAAATAATTGCTATAGAGAGGAGTATTTGGCTAAATATGATAACTATATTACACATTTATTATATTTTACCTATATCATTAAAATATTATAACGTAGTTTGTTATTATAAAAAACGCATTATGTTTAATTTGAGTTAGTTTTAACCTTTAATAATACCAGCTGACAGGGCTCTCTCTGTTTACAGCATTAGGTGATTTATTTTTGGAGAACAATTAACATAACACATTAACATATCTACTAATATTTATCCAAAGGAATTGATATTGAATCAATATCAGAATCAAAATCACATGAATTGAATAGAAATTGTGAAATTTGTGTTAAGCAATAATAAAAACAGTAGCATACCAGTCTTTATGCATGTAAACATTGTGTTTACATAGTTAATAAACTTGATAAAATGATGTTTAGTTACCAAATAATTTGACAATCACAATAAACTTCTTGTGATGCAAGTTTTTTTTTCTTTACACATTCCCCCCAATCCACCCATTTTATGTTATGTTACATTTACACTGGCTATTTACAATGACAGGACCCTCTGGTCTTTTTGGGTTGTTGTTTCTGATTGCACTTTAATCCAGATAATATCCCAGAAGGGAATATCAAAACAAAATAAAGTAAAAACTTGTTTTGAACAATTTCTTTGTCATCTGAGGATTGATTTTAAGTAGGGAGAGAAAAAAATCGATTTAAATCGTAAATCGGATTTTTTGTCAAAAAATCGGGGATTTTTTTTTTAGGCCATATCGCCCAGCCCTACTTTGCAGTTGTTATATGTTAAATAATTCATTTTGGATGTGTTCATTGTGATTATACTGGCTGGGTTTATAAAAGTTTATAAAATTGACGGGATATCTTTGCTTGGGGCATTTATGTAGGCTAAACAAAGCTTGTCTATTTCCGAATGTAATCGTGTGCATCTCTGATGATTATACTGTGTGTATATGTTGAAAAAATAACACTCGCAACAGACACACCCCAAAGCGTTTCCAGCGGCATTGAGCGGATTTTTGCCGCTGTAGTGGAGACGCACCGTTATGGTGTGTTCACACCGAACGCGAATTTAATTATTTGTGCGAGTAGATTTACATGCAAAGTCAATGCAAAGAGGCGAATAGAAGCATCATTCGCGCCGGGCGTCGCGAATGACGCAAATTGGGCGACGCGTTTGCCGTGAACGTTGAAAAATTTGAACTTGAGCGAATGTTCAAGCGTCTAACTAGACGCGTGTTTGACGCTCTATTCGCGTTCGGCATGAACACACCATTACAAGAAAAGCTTTCGTATAGAAGCTTAAAGGGTTTGTCAGGCGCTTCATATATAAAACCTTTTCCCATCATTTTATGGATTTAGTTTTAATAAATTCATTTTATTTTCAATTTTAAGTAAACCGAAGACAGAACAGAAGAAAACAGAAGAAAAAAAAAACATGAAATTGTGCTATAATTTAATACATTTTTCCTTACAGAACCTTTTTGGCATAAAGTGTTCTTTAAAATTGAGTACAGAACCGTAGACTAGAACCTTTATATAGACAATAATATTGTGTGAGAACAAGCAAAGTGATTATTCATTAAAAATATTGACGTCCACTCCATATCCTCCTGGCGTATTCATGAGAAGAAACATTCATGAACGAGTGACTCTTTTGAGTCGGAGCTTTTTAGTGAATCACTCCAGCCTGAATCGTTTGTTCACAGATCGGAAGTTCTCAATGATCCAGTTTCTGTAATGTCAGTAGGAAGGAAAATTATCAGTTTGAATACATGCAACCAGCTAAATGATCACAAATGCGTTATGAATTTGAATATACTGTGAAGCCATGGCATGTTTGAATATTTTGAATGTGTGCATAACATGTGTCATTAATGTGTGAACACATGTTCATATAGGTGTTCATACACGTGTGTGCGTGTGTGTGTGTGTGTGTGTGTGTGTGTCATTAATGTGTGAACACATGTTCATATAGGTGTTCATACACGTGTGTGTGTGTGTGTGTGTGTGTGTCATTAATGTGTGAACACATGTTCATATAGGTGTTCATACACATGTGTGCGTGTGTGCGTGTGTGTGTGTGTGTGTGTGTGTGTGTGTGTGTGTGTGTGTGTGTCATTAATGTGTGAACACATGTTCATAGGTGTTCATACACTGTGTGTGTGTGTCTCATTAACGTGGGATGCTTTAGCTGGTGGTAATGAAGCTTGTCAGTGCAGTGCTGTAGAAACGTACAACTCTCTCATAAACATCTACCGTGATTAATTACAGACCGCGCGTTTTACACACACACACACACACACGCACGCACGCGCGCGCTGAGTGTGTATTAGATGATGGCGAACCGTTAGGGGAGAAAGTGAGTGAATGTAGGCTATTGGTGGTTTCCTGCTGAATCGTCCTAAAATAGAAGTCTGAGCGAGTGAAGCGCTGTAAAAACACACGATGACACCTGACGCATGCACACAATAATGTTTCTGACTTTGAAAAATATTTGTGCATGTGTGTAAGGTGTTCGTAATTGTGTTTTAACAAACACAATTTCCACTGTAACTATTGGCTTTGCCTGGCAAGACTCGCTTCATCCGTCTTCATTTTTACTCTGAGCAAAGTGGAGAGAGAGCGTATAAAACTAAAGGGAAAAAATGAAGAAACAAAAAAGAAAATTTACTAAAAGATAGATACAGAGAGAAGGCAGAAAACTGCTTTCATCCTTTATTCTTTCCCCTTTTCTTTTGAAATGGCAATTAATGGTTTACAGTAAAAACCATAAATGTGTATACAATTAAATAGCTTAATTATTTAAATGTGCATATGTTTGCTGTATAATTTTCAATACCAATTTCTGTTTTTATTAAATAGCCTACACTATACTATTCAAAACTTTAGGGTTGATAATAGTTTTTTGAATAAAAAAAAGCTTTTCTGTTCACCAAGGCTGCATTTATTTGATCAATAATACAGTAAAAATAGTGAAATATTACTTCAATGTAAATCATCTGTTTTCTATGTGAATATATAGTAAAGTGTAATTATTCCTGTGATCAAAGCTGAATTTATCATCATTACTCCAGTCTTCAGTGTCACATGATCCTTCAGAAATCACTATAATATGATGATCTAATGTTAAAACACTTCATATTTTTGTGGAAACTGTCATACATTTTATTTTTCAGGATTCTTTGATGAATAAAAAGTTCAATAAAAAAAGCATGTATAAAATGTATCATTTTATCATTCAACAGGATATCTTGACTAAATATGCTCTACCACACGTCTGAGTGGATGTTAAAGGTTGTATCAGCGATTTCAGAGCTCAAACATAAATGATCACATTCATATAATCATTCATCTAATCTCTCTTTATATCTGGTTTGTGGTTTTGAAAAAGGTTGAGGGAAAACACGTCTGTACGTGGCTCTTTACCCTCCAGGGATTTCCAGAGTCATACAGCGCACACACACACACACACACACACACACACACACACACACACACACACACACACACACACACACACACACACACACACACACACACATTGATACTGTGAAGCTGCTTTGATACAATCTATATTGTGAAAAGCACTATATAAATATACTTCACACACACACACACACACACACAAATAGACACGCACTCAGTGTGACACTCTTAACCCACACACACACAACACACACACTCACTCACACTCTTAACACATGCATGCACACACATACACACTCACACTCTTAACACACTCTCACACACACACACTCACACGCATGCACACACACACTCACACGCATGCACACACACTCACACGCATGCCACACACACTTAACACGATTGCTCAGTGTTTGAGTGCTCCTGGATCCCCCACCCGAGCTTTTAGCAGCTCCTCAGAGCATGACACTGGCCAGCTGTCAGCCTCATCAATTACCAGCAATCTGTGGTCGGGTGAAACGTGTGCGTGTGTGTGTGTGTGTGTGTGTGTGTGTGTGTGTGTGTGTGTGTGTGTGTAGGAAATACGTGTGAGAGTGTGAGTTCCCCTCTCTTCTTCTGTGGCTACAGTGCTTTCCCCAGCGGATACTGTGGCTTCTGAGTTCACACACCACACACACACACACACACAACAAACAACGTCGACTCCACACGGGCCAGCATCCGCTGATATACAGCTGGCTGGCTCGCTGGTGTGTGTGTGCATGCTGTTCCTGAGCATTAAAATGATTTTTTTTTAGATTTGTTTTTTTGAGTACTTGACGAGAGTTTAGCGTTGGGTTTCAGCTCTTGAAGAATTCATGTAATGTCAAAATGCCTCCGGGCCGAGGAGAGTCCTGCGTGTTTGAGGAGTGTTAATTGTTTTATGCTTAAAGCTTGATTTTAAAGAGGACATATCCTGCTTTTTTATCTTTAAAACTTTCTTTAATGAGCATGAAGCTGTTTGAGTTCTTCTCTATATCAGTGTTTCTGAACTCCTGAAACGCCTCCATTGTAGCTTGAGTTTCTTCCGGGAACGAACACGTCACAATATTCCTCATTATAATAATTAATACGCAGAATAAAGGGGCGGGGCCTGGTTGAGTTAGTTAGTAGTGTGTTAAACTGGGGTTATGTAAGGGGCGGGACATTTCCCAAACACACTCGAAGCGCTCGACCAATCACAACACACTGATCCAGCCGACCAATCAGAGCACAGTGTGCTTTTCAGAAGGAGGGGCTTCATAGCAATTTCTGTGGGAAAATCCAAAATCCAAGTAAATCCAACACCAAATATGTTCAGCGTATAGAGCTTAACTTAGTTGTATTTAAAGGGTACCTATTATGCATAATTTATATTTTACATGCATGCAATGACAAAAAACACTTTTGTTGTCTTATAATATGCATTTATTTTTACCTGATTTGCTCACCGACTCCCTAATGATTCGTTTGACGACTCATTTGTCCAAACCCCTCCTTTGCGTGACGCTAATTCGGCGGTGATTGGTCAGATGACGCAGTCAGTTATATTTTGCGTTAGCCCAAAGCTTAAACATATTGATAAAGCACTGCAGTACTACAATACGCTCACATAATTTCACATAATTTCAAAAAAAAAAAAATGACATTGGAGACCTAGAAGCTGCTGAGCGTAACTCTCACTCTCACACACACACACACACGCACGACACAACACACACACACACACGACACACACACACACACACACACACACACACACACACACACACACACACACACCACCACCACACACACACACATAAAAGCAACAATTATTAATAGTACTTACAGGTTGTGATTCGGAGGAGGAAGCTGATCCAATAAATTAAACTTCCTTCAGTATCAGGCGACTCGCGAATCCACACTTGAAAGCATTTGTGTTTGTGAAGCGATGTCATTAAAATAACGCGAACACAGCTCAAGGTGGCTATACCTTGTGTGGTATAGTTGTAAATATAAACTCTAGCCACTGAGTCTTCACATGCTTGTCCCTGGGCAGTGAAAAAAAAGTTTGCTTTTGATTCGCACTTCAGAACAGAGTCTCGTGGACATGATGTTGTCAGGTTTCTCTGTCTGCTCGGCGCGCGCACTGAGTGGGCGTGTCATTCAAATAACTTGTACAAGTGACGTACGAAAGTTAGAGAAAATGCATCGTTCGTCTATCGATTCATATCAGCGACTCAGAGTCGACTATTACTTTTGAGAGACAATAACTTTGTATACGGTGAACTTTCATATTTAAAACTTTGCAGGATGTTTTTGTTCACTTAGATCATGTTACACACTACATGAAAGGTAATTTTCTAAATTCCATGATAGGTACCCTTTAAATGCAAAGTTCACCAAAAAAAAAAAAAAGATTCTGTCGTTTATCTCACCACTGTCAACACAAATATATATATAAGAATATATAAATAAATAAAAATATATTGATTTGTTGAAATCTCCAAATTATATATATATACATTTCTTTTTAATATATATTTTTATTTTTAAATATATATAATTTAATTCAAAAATATATATTTATTATGTTTTTTTAAGTGTTGAAAGATGACGGACTGCTTGCATCATGACGGTAGCCCTGTGAGCTCCAGCTGATAGAAGCTGTTATATAATATAATATAATATATAGTTAGATCTCCACATGAAACCATTCCCTCTCCGTGAAGCTGTTCTGCCCAGCGGAGGCTTTTCCCAGTCCTGAGTCTCCACACAGATCCCGCTTTGTGCTTTGATGGTCAGCCTAGTCGAAACCTCAGACACGAATCCCCTCAAGTCGCAAATTCTCTGGGTTTGGGACATTTTTGTTTAATTGAAAAGCCAGCTGATGCAAGTAAACCTTCAAAGAGCCGGACACCCGAATATCTGGTGTGACGTTCACGTTTAACTGCTTCAGTCCATATCTAGTTCCAGACTAATCTTAATCTATAAGCTTAGCGAACGTTTCTATGGAGCCTTTGTGAACATATGTTCAGGTGCTCAATTGCACACTACCGTATTTCTCATATTTTTTTTGTGGAGTATGCAAATAGTCTTTACACACAGAGTTCCCAGCTAATCTACATTAGCCAAATGTGACCCTGGTCTTAAAGGATTAGTTCACTTTTAAAAAGACTTTTGCTGATAATTTACTCACCCCCATGTCATCCAAGATGTCCATGTCTTTCTTTCTTCAGTCGAAAAGAAATGAAGGTTTTTGATGAAAACATTCCAGGATTTTTCTCTATATAATGGACTTCAATGGGACCCAAACGGTTCAAGGTCCAAATGACAGTTTCAGTGCAGCTTCAAAGGGCTTTAAACGACACCAGACGATGAATAAGGGTCTTATCTAGCCAAACCATCGCTCATTTCAAAAATAAATAAAGAAGTTTAAGTTTTATAAGCACAAATGCTCGCCTTGCTCTGTTCTGTGATGCGCGTTCGTGACGTCACGTAATACGCAATTACGTTGAAAAGGTCAAGTAGGCGGAAGTACCGAGTCAGTGTTTACCAGTTGAACGTGCAAACAAAGTCAAATGCCGTTTACAAAAAAAGGAAGTTAAAAGGTAAAACGATGTCGGACGATTTTGCTGCACCGAATCTGTCATTTGGACCTTGAACCGTTTGGGTCCCATTGAAGTCCATTATATGGAGAAAAATCCTGGAATATTTTCATCAAAAACCTTCATTTCTTTTTGACTGAAGAAAGAAAGACATGGACATCTTGGATGACATGGGGGTGAGTAAATTATCAGCAAAAGTGTTTTTTAAAAGTGAACTAATCCTTTAACCCCTTTTCAAGCACCGGCCCGAGGGCGGGCCGTCGAGGGCGTGGCTATACTTTTATTACTTTTTAAAGCTTTGTTTTATAACAAATATTCAACTGACCATCATAAACTATGCATCATTTGAAAGCTAAAACACTCAAGAATCATGTTCTAAACTTGTTTTTGCAATCAATACACCAGAGAGGAAAGGGTTAAACTAAATGCAAAAGGACTTTCCATTTGAAAATGACCAAAATGAAACGCAATACTCATCTTTCATCTCGTATGGTTCATATCAGTTCGGACAAATCCATGAAACAACAGCATGCATTTCAGTGTAAGGGTCCAGTCTTCTAAATGTATCCCACTTTTTAATCCAAAACAACGAAAAAATAGGGAAAAAATGAAATATACTCCTCTGTTTGTATGACCGTTTTTGACATAGAGTTCGCATCATGTTCAGTTTCAAAGAAATATCGATTCTAATCCGTATGCCAACACTCAAAAGCCATATCACCCCCGTAGTTTAAACTCTTCCTGATCGAATGGTATATTCCACTTCTCTGTCCTTCAATCACAGGCTGTGTTACAGACCAAAACAGTAAGTGAGTCCCTGAC
The DNA here is from genome assembly GCA_036326025.1 of Chrosomus eos. Classification (NCBI taxonomy): domain Eukaryota; kingdom Metazoa; phylum Chordata; class Actinopteri; order Cypriniformes; family Leuciscidae; genus Chrosomus; species Chrosomus eos. Next base: position 2,488,069 of record CM070827.1, read on the forward strand.
AGGCTGAGCGCGCTGTCCATCACGGAGCTGGGCTTTCGACTGGATAAAAGCCTGGGTAATGCTATCCAATGTCTTTTGAGCTACGTTTTGATTGACGGGGATATTAGCCAACTAAAATCGATTGCAGTGATAGACCGTTCATGCAAGCATTTTCGTCATTCAAATGCATAAAGTTTTCATTCAGATGTGCGCTTTCGCCACGCGCGCGGCACGCAGCCACGCACACACATAGTTAGCCGACCAGAATGTAAACAGACACATAAACGCGATGTTTTGACACATGGAACTTGCATAAATGCACGGATTTACTCTAAAGCTTATATCTGAGCACCTCTCTCATGGATCGTCACCTAAAGAAGAGATTTGAAGATGTTTTTGCAGAAGATGCAGAGGAGCAATTGATGAAGAGCAACAGAAAGTAATAGGATATTCATTATATCAGTTTATTGCAATTTATTTGAGTAAAAACACGTTTGTAATTGCAAATGTTCTAAAACATTTATGTTTTTCTTTTTATATATTTTATACATTAGTTGGAAAATGAACACTTCTGCAATGTCTATACATGTAGTGAGAAATCACTGTTTTTGTTATTAGAATTGTTTAAAATAAAGAGAATTTTGTTAAAATGTTCAAATGTTGTGCTGAAATCGTTTTTTTCTTGTGTGGTTTGAAGGGCATAACAGTTTTGAATTGATGATGTAGACCTGTAGTGTTTACTTATGAAAAGTGGTTGGGTGCCTGGTGTCCATTGGAGTCTCCAAATTGCATTTTGGAAAGGACGCCTATACTTTTCTTGAATAAAAGCTTACAGAAACTACATTTTTGGGAGTATCATCCTCAAATTTGAATCTAAACATGGTCAGAAATTCAATTTTATCTTTATGGTGTTTTCAGGCCCTTAACATAAAAGTATGATACATTTTTCCCTAAGTGAAGTTAATTCAAAGAAATCGTCAGTCACATTCATGTACATTTTACCTTGTTTTACTCTGTTCCTATGCTACTTTGAGTTATAATGACTCTTGGGTAACAAAGTTTCAAGTGTCTAGTTTAAAAAAAGATCAGAGTTTTGAATGTGGACCATAGGGTTTAAGAGCTACAGACATTTGTATTTGGGTATGTCATTTTCAGAAAATTCTCAAAAAATGGGGCGCTGGTTAAGAGGTTAAGTAGCACGGGTATATTTGTGGGAATAGCCAACAATACATTGTATGGGTCAAAATTATAAATTTTTCTTTTATGCCAAAAATCATTAGGATATTAAGTAAAGATCATGTTCCTTGAAGATATTTTGTAAATTTCCTACCGTAAATGTATAAAACATTTATTTTTGTGCGTGAATGCAGCACAATCGCGAACATAAATGCACAAGTTTAAAGAAGATTTTCTCAATGTTTCGATTATTTTGCACCCTCAGATTCCAGTTTTTCAAATAGTTAGGCCAATATTGTCCTGTCCTAACAAACTATACATCAATGGAAAGCTTATTTATTCAGCTTTCATATGATGTATTAAGCTCAATTTAAAAAAATTGACCATTTGAAAAAAAATCAATAAAAAATCAAATAGTCAGGAATGTAAAGTGCATGATGGTAAGCATTGAACTATTCTTCCATTGCAAACACAGCCAATGTTAAAGTGTCACTCTTTTATGGACCCTTTTCTTTTAGTCGAGAGCTCTTAAATCAAACGTGTCAGGCTAAATTTGTGCTTCGCCAAACCGGTGAAAGGTCTCGCAGACTGCAGGTTCAAACTCGGGTTTACTCGCGGCTATTTGCAGTCGAGTCTGGAATGCGCTGTCAGTCTTATTACCGCCGGCTTAAATTGATCCCTTGGACTCAGATATTTGGGTTTACAGAGTGCTGACCAGAAGCATAAATATGTTACAGACTTGCTCTCGCATATGAAACTGACAGTCTGATGCATATTACACACAACTGGTTGAAATTGCGCGTCCAAATCTGATTGGCTGGACCGAGAATATTGTTAAAATGTTAACGTCTCATATCAGTTATACAGTGGATGCATAATGTATCAGTATCAATGGTTATTGTGCATGCTAATAATATCCCCTATTTTTACAGCAATTGTATAATTTAAATCATTTAATAACACTATTTAAATGTTGCAAACCTCAAAATGAATGTCCATTTTTTTCATAGTGTTCATACCTAAATTCACTTAAAAGTGTCTGATTTTAAGTGTTATAGGTTAAAAAAAGTCTATTACAGTCATTTTAATGTTGGCATGAATGAAAAGGCATGCGTGAGTCTTTTCTTTATCCAAGTTTCTGGAACAAGATCAAATGTGGGCGGGGCTTGATTTTGTCTGTGGGGAATTGATTGGATGGTTGTGGTTTGCTATTGGTGGATCTGTTGTGAGTGACAGGTTATAGCCCCGCCCTCGTCAATCAATTTTGATTTCATAGTGACATTAATATCAGTGCGTCCCTCGTCTCCTCACGTCTAAGACCCTGCTTACACCTGGTATAAAGATACGTTTTGGTCAATCAGGTGTAAACTTTTCCCACTTTTGACCACTTCTAGATCTAGTCAAAAACGCATTTAACCGAATTGCTTTCGTAGTGTAAACGCTCATGTGTTCAAACAGCCACAAAAGACTGTCTTCTCTTCCGTCTAATGTGTAAACCTAATGGGAAGCACGCTAAACTGTCAGATAAAGACCCAAGTTTGGTTTGAAGATAAAAATGTACCAAGCACAATGTTCTCTTACTATTCCTGATCTCTAACATGCGGGTCTTATGGCTTTCAGAGCAGAAACTGCTGCTTCTCCGTATGTTTTCCCGCCAATCCAAACTCATGTCGTTCATCAGATCAAAATATCTGAAGCTCATACTTTTACCTGCACACACTCTCCACTCGAAGAAATCTGCTTGAAAGTGGACAAAATAGACATTTTGCGACCATTTTTCTAAATATTTATTTAGGTCGTGCTGGTGCGACCACGACATTGCCGAGAAGCGAATGCAAACTAAATGAAAGTGGAACGAAAATGCGCTACTCATTTATGCTTCACGGACCATTTATTAGTTCAGACCAATAATAGACAGCGCAGCGATCAGTGAAGAAATCCATTGAATTCGCCTCAGAATTAATAGAGTTAATCCCGAGTTCTGTTATAAACCATAGATATCAGATCAGATAACGTGGAAACCAGGAGAAACACTTCTAGAAGGCTTTCAGATTCACCATGGGTTTATGCTAATGTAGAAACTCTAACCATGACTACGACGGTATTGTGACGTTTACAAGTACTACACATCTTTATCCAGCACTTCAAAACTATATCATTATATATAAATGTTATTTTTAATGTGATGACCAACACCTTTTTTGTTCATCCTTGAATCAAAGATTGTCCTAAAACTAAAAATTTTAAGATGTAAGAAAACGCATTTAAAAATAATAAAAAAAATTAAATTGCCATTGTAAACAGTATGATGCTTATTGGCTATTTTTACTCCCTAATATCAATTTTTTCACTCGTTTTGCTTTTTAACTAATATTAAGACATTATGAATGATAATAAATAAAGTTAATTTCATCTACACCCTAAATTAAGTTCAGTGTTTTATTGTCCGCCCAGTGCTATCAGATCTGTGTTGTATTACTCATGTCTCTGTGCTGATTCCCTCAGGTGTTAGTCTAAGGCTTGTGAACTTAAAATAAAACTGCACATAACTTTAATGTTATTAAAGACTTTGTCAGTATTAGTTATTTTGAGGGATTTTTGAATAATTGCATAGCAAGCTGATTTAAAGAGTTCCCCCTAAATTTTAAATGCTACAGCGCACTAGGAAACAAACACCAGGTGTAACTGTGAATGTGTCTCTATCGTCTTGTGGTCCGATCAACCAAAACGCATTTTAATACCATGTGTAAACGACCCAACTGTGCAGTTCTAGGCCATAACAGTGGAAATGAGCACCAGACGTGTTATACCGCGAGTCGGATGTCTGTACAGCCGCTAATGTAGAGCGAGACGTATGTGCCATGTTATAGTTTCTGTTTCATTCACTCATCATGGTGTCTCTTACATTCACTCGTCCAGTTTCAGTCTCTCTTTCTCGTCCTCACCGTCCATCATTCACCCTCCCGTTCCATCTTTCTTTGTTCCTCGCCATCTTTAAAAATAAGTTAAATCTGGCTTACACCCACACTCCCGCTGACTGTCGCTCTGTCCATGCGTTCACTGCTGTCGGCTCTATATTTTACTCTCGTCACCAGAAGATTTCTTTGGCTGGTTGTTGAGGGGTTTAGTGGGGGATTTACTGGAGTTAAACCCCAGACCAGTGCGGCCAGTCAGGCATGTCTAATGAATGTCCCAGTGTTCCTGACGTCTGTCTGTCTCTGTCCTGCTGTAGATTTGGTTAGATGGGAACGTTTCGAATTAGTAGTTTTAGAGCTGCACTATTCTGGATAACATTGAGAATCACGTTTTTTTTGTTTAAAATGGAGGTTACAATTCTTTGATTCTGATTAGACAACTAAACAAAATAACATGTCATTTACTCTGTTCTGACAGAATGTTATGAATGTATGAAAAGTGCCTTATGGAAACAGTAAAATTCGATTGAATATCGACTCAAATGAAATGCGTTCGGTCTCATGGGATTTTATCTTGATGGATATACGGCTTATGCGATAAACGCTGATGGAAACGTTATTATGGCGCGATACATTTTGTCTTGCAAAACTTTGTTCGCAAATGTTTGCTTGAATGTTGTGATAAAATGAATGGAAACACCTTAAAATGTCTCAAATCAATTCGATATATCAATTTGATCGCAAAACAGCATGTGACGTCATTACACACAGGTTTTTATTCGCTTTAAAGCCGTTTGATGGAAACACACTTTCACCAGCTTTATTTGCATGAGGTTTTTTACCGAACTTCAGATAATTCGCTTGATAAGTGGATGGAAACTTGGCTAGTGTTAAATGTGTAGTTGGCTACATCTGTTTTTCACACTGCACATTATAATGTTGTGATGCCTACATTCATGTCACATTTAAAACTAAATTTTTTTGTTTTTACTTTGAATTATTTAGGCAAAATAGTATTCAATTTTAATTTCAACCATATTTGGTTATATAATATGAAAATATATTTATCAGACAGAGTTTTTTAATGTCGATGTATCACTCCAAACTGCTTTTGTCTTTGCTTTAGGCTGCTGTTGAATTTCTAATATCTTGCAAAGAGTCAATGCTAGTTAATTTCCAAAATTGTGATAAAATAATAACCATTTGGATGCGTTTCAGTCACTTTTATGTTGCATTTAAAACTAGATTTTTTTTTTTATTTTAAATTATTTAGGCAAAATAGTATTCAATTTTAATATCAACCATATTGGTTATATAATATGAAAATATCTTCATCAGATAAATATTGTTTTAGACTGCTGTTGAATTTCTAATATCTTGCAAAGAGTCAATGCTAGTTAATTTCCAAAATTGTTCAAATATGATAAATTAATTACCATTTGGGTGCGTTTCAGACACTTTTCAGAAGTAAAATCGGTTGCAAATGTCTTTCATGTTGACTTCTGTCACATAGTCATAAAATCTGAAACCGGGCCTCTATTTTTGACATGCCACTAATGTTCTCTCTCTCTATCTCTCTCTTCCCTGCATGCCCTTCTCCTCGCTGCGCTTCATTGACAAAGGTAAGCAAATTTATCCTCCATCCATCCACCTGCTTGTTTATTTGCCTTTATGCATTCAGCGTTGGCAACGTTCATGCACAGTTTCCCGTGATGTAAACACACACAGTTGAGTAGAGCTAGTGTAGTGAATGGTCTGAGAAGGAGGAGAGGTCGTGAGAACGGGCCGAAAGCCTCTTCTGAACATGCCTCGACTATCAATGTGAACGCCACACACATGTAAACAACCCCGGCGGGCCACAACACAACGTCACACATCTTAACAGACGCTCTTATTCACAAACACACACACATAAAGACCACGTTTATCCCTCTCGCTCGGTCAAGTAGGGAGAAAAAACGTGTGTGTGACTCCATAATGGTTTCCCTGTTCGCCCGATAAACCGTTTCCTAGGAAGCTTGACTAATAAATAATGTAGGCTATTATTAAAGCTTTTCATTGTTTTGGCTCATTTTGCAGCAGGTTTACACTGATCTCTTTGGAAAGCTCGTGTGGATTGAGAAAGATTCAGGGTCTTGTGATGTAGAGCGAGAATTCAAGGCAAACTGAATGTTTTTTCTAATGACTTAAAGGTACAGTTCAACCTCACGTGAGGATTTATTCTTTTACTCGCCGCCACGTCGTTCCAAACCGTTATGACTGACTGACTTCAGTTTAACACAAAAGGAGGTTTGAGTAAAGTTCACTCTCGTGACGGGCGCTTTCAAAACCTTTTGTGAATCATTTGTTTCAAACCATACATTTGAAACGCGTGTTAAACTCTCAAAATCACGTGATTTCAATAAATGAGGCTTTGTTACGTCATAATTGTTTTCTAATTTTCAATGGTGCCATGAACCAGTGTCTATATATGATTTTTACACATTTTTTTTATACATTTATAGACATTTAATGGCAAATTTCTATAATAAAAAGTAAGAGTTGTAGGTCTGATTAACCAAATATCAGCATAAAACAAGCCCTACAGTTGAATAAAATAATGCATGTTATCATATTTAGTGGAATTAGATGATTCGTTAATTGCATTTAATAGATTACACCTTCAGTAAAGCATCTGTAAAAGGGGTTTTATGCATGTTCGAGTTTTCGCTGCATTTACACCGACTCGTTTCGAGCGCTTCAAAATAGTGAATCATTTTGCCAAGCAATTGATTGGAAGTTTCGTAAAGCTTTGTTTCTGCCGTTACTAGATTATATGCTAATGTTCACTTTTCCATACAATGAAAGTGGATGAAGACCATCTCTCAAAAAGGACAAAAAGCTCAACAAAAATATTAGGGATGCACCAATATGAAAAATTTGACCGATAACCGATAATTCTTTATATTTGAAAGCTGATAAACTATATATTGGCCGATTTGTTAATTCTATAAAAATTTAGATATAGAGTCTGATTACACAAGTCTCACCATGTCCCACGCACACAATTATGATGTTCTCATAATTTTATGTAGCCGATATGACCGATTTTGCTGTCAAAATCAACAAATTTAATTTTTTTAAGTGAAAATTTTCCTTTTTGAAGTGATTCCAATCATATTTCAAGCAATTTAAAACCATCATGATGAACAGTGTGAATCTGAAGGAAATAATCCGTTATTTATTAGCTTTAATATACCCGCCAAATTTTCATATCGGGCCGATAAAAATTAAAAATGAACATATATCAGCCGATACCGATATAGTGCTCAAACTATTGTGCATCCTTAAAAAAAATATGATACAAATAGTTCATATGACGCAAGTCTTCTGATAGATTCATGTTATGAACCTGTAATAAATCCTTATTTAATGACAGCTGTGGTCACCTTTGACTTCCATTATATGGAAAATAACCACTTCTGCTGTGAATTTCTTCTTTTGTCAAGTCATCTTCATAATACAGCGCTTTTAATGATGTAGATTGTTCCAAAGCTGCTTTACAGTGATAATAGGAAATAATTTGATAATTTGTCTTCCATAAAGATTTCGAGCGATGAGTAAAAAGTTTTCAGTGAACTATCACTTTAAGGCGCATGTAAGCGTGTCAGAAATGAGTTTCATCTTCTCCTGTGAACTGTGAACGCTGTCGAGTGAGATGGTTAATTATCATTCTCTTGTGCCATTAAAGTAACTAAATGGTTGGAAAAATGTCAAGATTTGGTCTCTGTGAGGTTCTCTATCTCTATATCTCTATCTATATCTCTTCTCTCTCTCTCTCTCTCTCTCTCTCGCTCTCTCTATCAATCTCTCTCTCATCTCTCTATCTATCTCTCTATCTATATATCTCTCTCTCTCTCTCTATCTATCTATCTCTATCTCTCTGCTCTCGATCTCGCTCTCTATCTCTATCTATCTCTCTCTCTCGCTCTCTTTCTCTATCTCTATCTCTCTCTTTGCTCTCGATCTCTATCTCTCTCTCTCGCTATCTCTCTCTCGCTCGCTCTCTCTCTCTCGCTATCTCTATCTCTCTCTTTGCTCTCGATCTCTATGTCTCTCTCTCTCTCTCGCTATCTCTCTCTTGCTCTCGCTCTCTATCTATCTATCTATCTATCTATCTCTCTATATCTCTCTCGCTCTCTCTATCAATCTCTCTCTCTATCTCTCTATCTATATCTCTCTCTCTATCTCTCGCTCTCGCTCTCTCTATCTATCTATCTCTATCTCTCTTGCTCTCGATCTCGCTCTTTATCTCTATCTCTCTCTCTCTCTCTCTCTCTCTCTCTCGCTATCTCTCTCTCTTTGCTCTCGATCTCTCTCTCTCTCTCTATCTCTCTCGCTATCTCTCTCTTCTCGCTATCTCTCTCTCTCGCTATCTCTCTCTCTCGCTCTCTCTCTCGCTATCTCTCTTTGCTCTCGATCTCGCTCTCTCTCTCTCTTCTATCTATCTATCTATCTATCTCGCTCTCTCTCTTTCTCTCTCTCTCTTCTACTCTCTCTCTCGCTCCTTCTCTCTCTCTCTCTCTCTGATCTCTTCTCTCGTACTCTCTCGCTCTTTATCTCTCTCTAATCATCTCTCCTCTCCTCACTCTCGCTCTTCATCTCTCTCTCTCCTCTCTCCTCATCTCAGTACATCTCTCTCTCACTCTCATACATCGATGTGTATTTCTTTCTGCTGTGATGTCTGTTGGCTGTATGTAATGACAGGCTGTTAGAGCCGCTGAAATAAGTGTCTCGCTCGTCCACCAGGGACTTCAATGCTGTATCTCTCTCTCCTCGTCGCACAATACAGTAAAGACAAATACTTCATTGCAGCTCAAAAGCTTGATGCAATAGTCCAAATGCTCTCGATAGCTTGAGGATTTCATACTACTGCCATAATACAGTCTGTTTGCCATCAGAGCTTGACCTTAAACTGTTTTTTGTCAAAGTGACACACATTCAGACTAGCAAATACTTTTTATTGGTATTTGTGTATTTCATCCTCTAGAAAAACTGACCTGCGATCGCATGATTCAATGCATAATCAGCCAAAGTCTGCATGTTTATACGGGGCATTTTTTCAAATACCCGCACTTTCGCTGCATAAATTGCCGATTTCCGCGCAAAACATGCATGATTTCATAATCCCCGCATTTTCGTTGCAAAAAAGTCAAATATATCTCAGCAGAAAGTTGAGAAATGTTGTGTTTGCTTCACACATAAAATTACATAATTGCATAAATTTCCCGCATATTCCATCGCATTTTTTAAGAAAACGTGCCGCATAATCAAGGATTTTTGCCCTCAACAATCACAATAAAACAAATTTTTCTGGAAGGACTGATATTTGGGCTCATTTATATATGCATTATATCTTGTTATTAATAATCGGAACCAAATTTAAAATGCATTATAATATTTACAGAATCTTTGTTGCTTCTGAAATCAGGTTTTAATGCATTATACTTTCTAAAGATGTGTTCAGTGAATAGATGAGTATTATAACTGTGATTTATAATTGAAGACTTCAGACGCAAAAAAAACATCTAAATCTGTCTGACATTTTTCTTTCAAATGAGCATTTTTATCAGACTCTGTTTTGGTTCAATAATTTCACTTTAATGGCAATGAAAAGGTTATTAGGCAGTTATTGAAATGCCTTATTTTCAAAAATGTCACTGATAAAAGCATAAAAATGTAAAAGAAAAATGTCAGACGGACTTCAATTATTTACGAGACCATACAATGCATTATAAGGTGCAATGCATAATTAATCCATAAAAATAATGCATTATATAAACGCTTTAAATCGAGACATTCAGAGGTTTTAAATCAAGCAAAGTTGAATTCTAGCATGAACTCTATAATATCACTCACATCCTTTAGTCTGAAACCACTTAATGTTGTCATAAATGTGTCCTCATAAGCAATCTGTCTTAGTAGGAGTCTTCTTCAAAGTACTTAGTAAAGCTAATTATCTGCAGACTGGAGTATGCTGGAGATTTATGCGTGCGTCTCTGAGTCAGCAGGACTGTATTGTTTCAGGAGATGGAAGGAAATACAGCGGTTATGAAGGTGAAAGAGCATCCGTGTTCTCGCCGGGGTCCGGTTTCAGGCGGATACTTAAGTGTGCATTACTCATACGTTAGTGCGTATCTGAGAGAGAGAAGACTTTAAAAAGCTTTACCCGTCGGGTCGTGAGATGTTGGGTCAGGTCCTCGAGTCCTCCTGGCTTTACCTCCTTTAACTGCTAATCTATACAGCGAGTCTTTTTCAGATTAGTACGTTATTTTTATGATGTTGTTTGTAAAGTTGATGTGTTTAGGTATGCCAATTCATACTTTGCAGACATGTGACTACCATGGATGCCTGGCGGGCAACAAACGCTGACAAAATGGTGGCAAACAGTGGCCAACCAGGGGAATTGCAGCCTTGCAAATGTCCAATACTACAATCAATTAACTATTTAGACCATATGTCACCGAATATTTAAATTAGATATCAAGAAGAGATTAACATACTCGGAGCGTGTGATCCCAAAAACCAGCACCCGCTGATGTTTAATTGCTTTGGAGCTGTGAAGTCTCGACCAGACTTGGAGTAACTGTAAGTAAGTAATAAATAGACGCAGTATAACGTGCCATTCATCATTCTCCATGTATTCATCTTCTCATATCAAATCAAATCACGTACAGATGAACGCGTTCTCGCCACCTAATGGCGAACGTGTAAGCACGTTATGTTAAGATTACACGATTGACATGGTGCATCCAATTGACAACAACTAACTGGCATGTCGTTTACACCTCAAAACACCAATTTTTGTATAATAAAACTGGCGACGTCCTGCAAGATCCTTGATTAGTTTACTGGGTTTCATTGCTAGAAAACAACGTTCTTGCCCGCCAGCCAGTACTTGTGACGTCATGTGCAAAGTATGAATATGCCATTGTTGATTTGTTTGGGTACAACATAAATATCAAAGAAGAAGGGCGGCATGATATCAAAGAACGTATATTTACAAGAAGTGAAAGCCAATAGAACGTTCCACTGCAACACCAGCGCTACGCTTCCGCCATTTTGGGGTGAAAGCGACTCGGCAGTCATATATTATACATATATTTAGTCTAGGGCTGAGTCTCATCGTGGACTCGAGTCCGGACTCGAGACCGTTTTTCTATGGTCTCGGACTTGTCTCGGACTCGCTGGTATTCGGACTCGGACTTGTCTCGGTCTCGGCCACTGGTCTTGCCAAATATGACTTTTGGTCTCGACCGAGTCCAACATTTTTGTATTTGTGTTTATTTATTAGCCTAGGGTAACGTTAACTTAGAAAATGCCAAAATTAACCGACCAAGTGCTCAATACAACGGAGCGCGTCTTCTCATGCTGTTACTATAGTTACTAATCTTACTAGCTACTAGGCCTACTTAAAAATCTTGGGTTTTGTGATACTTTTGCTTTTAGATCAACAAATAATAACCTAAAATTACTGTCTTGATAATGTCATGCATAAGGGCTCGAATTTCGGCACGGGTATTGCGCATAATTCTAATCATTCCCGCAGGTCTCCCATTTATAATGCGGGATATTCCTGCAATCGTAATCCACACAGATTATAAAATCAAATCATTATTTTAATAACTATCTGCCAGACGCAATTTCACAAACAGCGTGAGTGTTCAGCGGTGCGTCTTCTCTTCCTCATGGTCACACAATCGCGTTCAGAAGTCGGGACATGACGGATTCGGAATATTCACTTGCACAATCGGGCCAGCAGTGCATCGTGAATAAAGTTTACCATTTGCACGTCTTTTTAAGTCTCACCAGTTTAACATTCAAGCAATTTAAACTATCAGTGCTCGCGCGCTCTCTGGGATGACTATGCGCACATTCATAGAAAATCCGCCTCAAGAACAGCTGAGCTGGCCAGTAACAAAAGTTATTTTTCACGGATTATATTGCTTTAACACGCAAAACTGTGTCAATTTCGGTCTTTGTGAGTAGGCTATACTCTAATCATAGTTGTTTTTTTCTTTAATAAGCATAAAACGCATGCCAGTATAATGAACACAGAATCCGTGCACTAGCTCTTAAAGTGACAGCAACCATATGTGTCGGTCATTAACTTTGTCGTCAAAACAGCAAAAGAGAGCTTTAAGTTAAAGGAATCAGGATTGATAGCCTATGTGTTTAATTTATTAAGGACTAAAATACTATCCAGTGTTATTTTCCATTTGATTACTTTTCAGTTACTGTCTATGAATACTAGTGTTAGACCTATTCAAAAACTTTACTCTTTATTTGTATCTTTATTCTATTGTATTTATTTGTACAACTTTTTTCAATTTAATTGAACAATTTAGATCAAGCCTTGTGTTGAGTAAATTCTTAACAACATTACCCCATTGTAAAAATGCAATGAGCGCAAACATTTAGGCAAGATAAATTTAATAATTTTGCTTGGCAAAAGACTCGGTCTTGACTCGGACTCGAACTTTTTTGGACTCGGTCTTGTCTTGGACTCGAACCTCTTTGGACTCGGTCTTGACTTGGACTCGACTAGTCCTGGTCTTGGACTTGTCTTGGACTCGACAAAGGTGGTCTTGACTACAGCCCTAATTTAGTCCAGTGCAGAGGTTTAACACACAACAGTTAACGTTATAGCAGTTAAAAAGAACTTGCTACTTAACCAGGCTTTCCCCCACATAACTCGAGACAGGGAAGGTCAAGGATTTAATTAATTATATTACTCTCTACATTAAGTGTGACAGGTAAGAATAAAGTGATATGAGTTCATAACCTTATAATAACGTTAGACCGTTTCCCAGGAGGTACACATAACGTTACATACGTTATCAATGAAATAAATGAATTCAGCAAATGACTGAAAATGGCACGAGTCAGAAGAGTCGCATGCCTTGATCAAACAGGATCCAGTTCTTTTTATTTTAAGATAAAACGAGCATAAAGTCTCACAGCATTTGCTGAAACATGGAGGAAAACTAATACTGGCTTTAGAGTGATAGATAAATAAATATGGAGAAAGATCGAGTCGTGGCCTTTGAGATTTGAGAGTCTCTCCCCAAACAACCCCCCCCCCCCCCCCCCCCCCCCCCCCCCCCCCGGCGTTATTCACACTCATTTGCAGGGTCCGTTTCACACACACACACACACACCACACACACACATAAATAAGCACAGGTTTTACGTCCAATGCCCTTCCTGTCACAACTCAGTGCTATGACACTCTCACACACACTTTACATTTATTTATTTAGCAGACGCTTTTATCCAAAGCGACTTACAAATGAGAGAAGCAGTGAAATTAACGGTCAGACAACAATATGCAAGTGCTGTGCTCTCTTCTAAGTTTAATCTAACGCATATTTTTAAATGATGAAAAAATTGAATAGAAGAGAAAGTGTTAGTATTACACATATACACACAAACACACACACACACACACACACACACACATAGAGGAATACATTTTTGAGACTATAAAAACAGTTCTCTTATCATTTGTAAAATAAAATCATCCAAAATGAAGAACCATCACAAAAATAAATTGGTGACACTGCCACATTGAAAATGTGCACCACACACACACACACACACACACACACACACACACACACACACACACACACACACACACACACACACACACACACACACACACACACACACACACACACACAATGACAATTTGGCATATCCAATCCACCTAACCTGCATGTCTTTGGACAGTGGGGGAAACCGGAGCCACATTTTAAAAAACAATTAAAGAAAAATAGGTTTTCCTGCACAGCCCTGCTCCCGAGCTGATATCGCTAACGGTTTGATTTGTTTAAAATGTTTTTTTTAGTTTTTTTTTAGAGATGCATTTTGTGTGTGTGTGTGGACATCCCGACTGAACGCCACCACGCTGTCACACACTCCCTCTCTCCTCCTGACTGATCCTGGCTTATCCGGGAAGATTTATAGTGGCTGGGTTGTTGGAGACAGGCCAATAGCGAGAGCTCTAGAAGTCATCAGTCAAGCCCGACTGTCGTTAGCATTGCTTGCTATGATCAGGGAAACTAGCGCTGTAGTTTCGGCTGTTTTCAGACATGTGTTTCTGATCATGAAAGGCTGTTCAGGAACTCCAGTGTCAGTGATTTATGAAGAGAGTGCAGATGATGATGAGAGTTACATGGATGCATAATATAATCATATTGATTTATCAGTTTATTTAGTTTTGCTTAATTTATTTAGTATATAAAATACATTTTGTTTTGAGTTTAAATAAATGTATTTATATTTATGAAGCATTTAATTATAAACACTAATGTTTTCTATTTTACATTTGTAAATTAGTTTGCTAATTCATATTAGCAGATAATGTGTGAAAACACTAATATTATAATATAAATAGATGCTAAATAAATTGGATTCATAATTAAGAGCTATTTATTAAACAATATTTTAGTTAATGTATTCTGTATGAAATTATAATTTCTATTGTTTTAAATATATTTATTTAAATGTAATGTTTTTTATTTGTTTTAATCACATTTATTTGTTTGTATTACTGATGTTAATGTATTTTTAACACCAATGTTCTCTATTTTTACATTCAAATTATGTTTACCATCTAACATTAACAGTAAACGTTTAAAACCACTAATTTATTAAAGTAATCTTTAGGAAAGATCAGTGAATTACATAATATAATAAAATGTATTTATTTATATAGTAAATTAATGACTTTAGTTTAGAATTACATTTTTTATTTAGACAAAATAGTATATCATTTTCATTTAATTTCTTATCGACATTGGCAAGAATTTTCATAGGAGTGCCTATAAATCTTATAAACTGTTTATGTAGCATAAACCTCTTTGTAATTATTATTATCAGTCATTGAGATTGTTTCGAATGTAAAACAAGCATTTTCAATTCACCTGGAGAATCTCTCTCTCTCTCTCTCTCTCTCTCTCTCTCTCTCTCTCTCTCTCTCTCTCTCTCTCTCTCTCTCTCTCTCTCTCTCTCTCTCTCTCTCTCTCTCTCTCTCTCTGATGCTTTTGTGGTTTGTCTGTATATGTACAGTAACTTGATCCAGGTGTCACTTGATTTCAGCTGTTTGGACAAGTAGAACAAGTGGCAAAGTCCTCATCGACCTGTTAAAGCAGTGCTGTCTCCCAGTGCCGTGTATAAATCAAGCCGCTTTTTTCCTCCTCCGTCTCTTCCTCCTGGATGTGGGAGTTCCCTCGGTCCAGGGTTGAGTTGTGTCTGATAAGATGATCTGTGTGGTTTCTTATCTGACTCCCTCAGTGCTTGTTGTGTTCTTGAGTCTAGCAATTGTGGTGCATCCTCAAACTCACTGTCCGAAACAGAACAAACTGTAACGTAGAGATTGTGCACAAAAAAAGTTTTTTTTGTAAGACTTTTACAAAGTCTTTTTACTAGAATGAATGGGGGGGGGGGGGTACTAGAATGTTTTCATCCTTGAATTCACATATTTTACAGCTCCTCTCTCCTCAGTCTGGTTAAACACGTCGTTTTTAAAACTCCTTGTTTTAGACAAAGCTCCTCCTTCTGAAATATGAAATGTGCTGTGATTGGTTAGCCGGCCCAGTGTGCTGTGATTGGTTAGCTGGCCCAGTGTGCTGTGATTGGTTAGCTGGCCCAGTGTGCTGTGATTGGTTAGCTGGCCCAGTGTGCTGTGATTGGTTAGCTGGCCCAGTGTGCTGGGATTGGTTAGCTGGCCCAGTGTGCTGTGATTGGTTAGCTGGCCCAGTGTGCTGGGATTGTTTGGCCGGCCCAGTGTGCTGTGATTGGTTAGCTGGCCCAGTGTGCTGTGATTGGTTAGCTGGCCCAGTGTGCTGTGATTGGTTAGCTGGCCCAGTGTGCTGTGATTGGTTAGCTGGCCCAGTGTGCTGGGATTGGTTGGCCGGCCCAGTGTGCTGTGATTGGTTAGCTGGCCCAGTGTGCTGGGATTGGTTGGCCGGCCCAGTGTGCTGTGATTGGTTAGCTGGCCCAGTGTGCTGTGATTGGTTATGTGATCAGATGTAAATATTAACCATGGCGTCAATTTCAAACCATTTCGAGCCGGATTCAGACCCTGATACTGTTAATGAACTTTCAGGCACGGATATCACAGGCGTTTCAGAGTGGTCTCTTTTTTTTTTTTTTTTTTTTTTATAGATACAATGTTATCCACCATTTAATGGGTACTTGTCATAATTGTCATAAAACTATGGTAATACCTACAGTAATCGATCACAAAATCGTGGATAATTTTCCTTTGGGGCAAAAGCTTACAAAAGCTACAGTAAACACTACATCAATACTGTAATGGTAGTTAGCAGGCTAGCGGAGGCAAAGCTTTACATCATAGCAACTACATAAAAATGATAACCTCTTCTCTAAATGTGGGCTGGTGTGTGTAAACGTGCAGATTAAGGGCTGGTGATAATATAAGATCCTCTTCCTAAGTCACAAGAGGAGCGAAATCTGACTGACTTATTTTTTGACATGCTTGCAGAGAAAGGCTCAGCTAAACTAAGTTACTGGGTTTCACTTTTCACGTTTTCTGGGTTGGTAGAAGCACAGAGGACCCGATTATAGCACTTAAACACGGAAAAAGTCAGAATTTCATGATATGTCCCCTTTAAATTGTGTTCTGAAGATTAACAGGTCTGAGGGTGAGTAATAACTTTCATATACGAGATTTCATATACGCTGTGTAAATTTCAATAACACAGCGAACGTTAGCATATTAACTTACCCTGTTATCATTTTTCCTCTCACACATTAGTTCTAATGTTCATTGCAAGCTGCTGTTTAAAATGAATGATGTGTGTCTGAATCTTATTCTGCATTGGTTATTGTAAAGTTTTTTTTTTTTTTTTTTACTATTTTGTCTGACTTTTACCCAATACACATTTCATTTTTGGGCGATCTAACCCTTTAAAGGAACACGGCGACTTTTTTGGACTTCTTCACCGTATCACCAGAGTTAGATAAGTCCACACACACCATACGGTTAAAAGATGTCTGTGTCTCATATGACCTTGTTATTTGTACACACTGTGACTATTCAAATCACAACATGTAAATAGTAAAATGTTGGCGTTATTTTGTCTCTTATTGGGAGCCGTATGCTAGCTGGAGCCATTTACTTCCAGTCTTTGTGCTAAGCTAGGCTAGCAGTGTGTGTGTCAGACAGAGTTACGGGACGCACGGAGATGAGAAGGGTGTGTGTGGACTTATCTAACTCTGGGGGATACGGTGAAGAAGCTAAAGTCCCAAAAAGTCTGCGTGCTCCTTTAATATAAACAGTAATATGAATAAATATGAAGTTTTGTCTTGACCACCAGCCTCCGTCTCAGCTGCAGGATAAACTAGTCCCATTTAAACAAAGGCCTGTCTTTTACACAAAGCCTTCTCTCACAGAAAGCGATTAAATATTCCCTGACCTCTGAGACTCGGCCGAGACTCGGTCCGGCTCCGGCACATCCGATGACATTCTGTCTTCGTCCAATCACAGCAGTGCTTTTCATTTCTTCTCCAATCAACTCGAGCGCTCCCGTCGTTCCGGGCCAGTGATCCGGATAAAGCTGTGGCGAACAGCGTGACATTTACAGAGTCTGTTTGTGTTTATCTGTCACAATCTGGACACTTCCATTGTCTGTCAGCTGAGATTGGACGAACCGTTCTCCCCCGACAAATGCTGTGGCATTTCTGAGAAGTTAAAGATTATCATGACCTGCGTGTTGCAGATTTATATCCGAGCTCCTGACTAATGTCGAGGCGTCGCTGCTTTGAATTTTCACTCATATTCTCAGAGGCACGTTATTATAACACAGCGACTTGAAGGTTGTTTACAGTTTAGCTTGCTAATTAGCATATTAACTTTCCCTGTTATCATTTTTCCTCTCGCACATTAGTTCTAATGTTCATTGCAAGCTGCTGTTTAAAATGAATGATGTGTGTCTGAATCTCATTCTGCAGTGTTTTTTTTACTATTTTGTCTGACTTTCACCCAATACACATAAACAACATATACAGTAGCGGTCAGGAGGGGATATTTGTTTTTAATGACCCTGCAAGTTTGATTAAACCATCAAAATATGAGGATTTTTTTAAATATGAAGGGAAAACAAAACACTAAAATTGGTTAAGGTATTTATCTGACAAAATTTTGGCAAAAAAGGCAAATTACATGTACAGGTTTTATTTTATTATTCAAAAAAATGTGCAAAAAAACCCATACATTGACTAGTACAACATAATCAGTTATTATCTTGTTTTTGCATGCGTTTATCATTTCTTTGTATGACAGCCTTGACAAAAATTATGTCTGTCACAATTTCACTGCGTTATTATCACAAATAAAACAATCAACTATGCAATATGCTTACAAAATCTTTAAAACATTAATATTTGAATAAAGTGTTAAGATATTAATAATAATTTTGGATAAGGTGTTAAGATATCAATAGTTTTAAAGTGTAAATTGCAGGTAAAAATTTTCACGAAGATAATGCAATGTGCTTACTAAATATAAAGATAAGAACCGCCCACCATTGTTTTTTTTAATATTTTTTATACCAAATGCTGAATATAATGAAAAGTTGGTTCGTTTTACAGTGCTTTTAACCACGCCCCCTCCTTCCACTAGGCTGGGCGTGATGTCATAACAGGGACTCCAAGCTTTTACGGTCTATGCAACAAGCCTAGAGTTACGTTATATTGGAGTCATTGACTCCTAGCTAGCGAAAATGGTTAACTATTGTGCTTGTGCGGGATGTACGAATACATCAAAAACGGGGGAGAGGCTCCACAAGTTCCCCAAGGAGGACAAACGGCTGATTCGTGCCTGTAAGTGTTCGCATAACTTACCCGAGGTAGAGCTTAGATCGGCCCAAAACATCAAGCAAGACCCTAACGTTACCCGAGCCCGCTGTGTCCGAGTCCGGCCCGACACATAAACTGTAATTATGAGCCCAAGCCCGGTTTAAACCCGGCTATTTTTGAATACGTGTGTCGTTATAACTGACGTGCTCAACTACTTTCTTATATTACTTTCTCCCGACCGCAACATTCATGTTTTGTCCCGCTCCCGCCCGCAAAAATACTTTTTTTCTGTACCTCCAAATACTTTCAAGTTAGCCTACGTGTTAGCCCACCATACACATCAGCATACATGCTCCTGATCAATTGTTTGTTGCATTAACACACAATCCCACTGTTATAACATAAAAGCAAGCGGGCTACTGCGTGCATGGTTTGGCATGACTGCGCGCAAAGTGCGATCCCATAATAATTCCTAAAGCTGACATCAGTTCACAGAGATCTCGCACATCTCTGTTATTATCAATGAAGCTTCCATAAATATATAACGTTACACTATGTTTGTTATAATTAGAGGATTTGCCAGCATACAGAATTCAGCACTGAACAAAAAGTCTGTTTTGAGCGGTGAGGGGAATCTATCGTAAATGCTTCTGATTGGCCATTATTGCGTTCAAGAAATCAACACATATGTCTGTGATTGGCTACATCGCTCCTCGCTGCTGACATGTTAGAAATAGAAACTCTGCCTGTAAACCGTTTCTATTTTGTTTTAGATGTTCTTATTGATTTTCTGCAACAGATGAATAAAAATGTATTAGTTTTTACGTTTTATTCAGATATTTCTAGTTTGCGGGAGTCCCGCAAATCGTTTTATTCTCCCTCAAACAGCACACACAGAGTGAGTGCATTACTGCCCGCAGCTCCCTGTTATGACATCATCACCCAGATACGGAAAAAACACGCTACCTTTGAAGAAACCCCAATAAATGCTATTTTAACGCATTTTAAGACAGAAATTTTTAAATATATCCATATTGTGCACTTTAATGTACACATTAATCGGTTGTGGTGGTTAACCTGCAATTTACACTTTAAGATACTACTGTAACTAAATTTTTTTATTACCTGTGTTTTTCATATTTATTATTTGTCATTTTGTACATTTTTGGAAATCTATTAATAATTAAAAAAATCCAAAACCATTAAAAAAAAAAAGTATGATACAAATAGTATTTTCCCCGAAAAAGCTTGTGTGGATGCAGAAACCTTGCACACTATATAGGATGGAAAATTGTATTTTTTGATCACGTAATGAACTTGTAGGATGTAAAAAAAATGGCCCTTGTCCCTCAAATCCTGAATCGCACGTGTCAGATCACAGTCGTTGCGTAAAATGAATCGCTTTTTTTGAGAACCTTTTCATCATTGATTTGAAAGCCTTAGGATCTAATGTCTGCCACATAAAGTCTTTGTTTTGAGTGAAAATGTTTGGTCTAAACGGAGGAATGACTCATGTGGATGTGGAATAAGTGTGTCTGGAAAGTCAGACTGTAGTCATTGTTAGTGAACCGCAGCGTTGGAGAAGATACAATAAACTAACCTTGACTATCCAAATGACAGATTATATGTTTGAGATGCTTACCTTTTTCAGGCGTCTTCAAACCTTTGATATTGCAATGGATTTTTGCTTGTGCATTTGCTTTAAAAAAGATGGTTCTATTAAGAAACTTTAATCCATGGAACCGTGTGTGGTTCCTTACGCTAAATAAAAATGTATTCACTCTAATAAAAATAAAAACTGTTCACGGAAAGGTTCTTTGTGGAACCAGAAATCGTTCTTCTATGGACTTTATTGATTTAGTTTTAATTAATTACTTGTTTTAATTCTCATTTTTTAATTTTACTTCAATTTTGCTTCTTTATCAGGAGAAAAAAATTAAATAACCGTTGAACATGAAAGTAATTTGCAATAATTTAAGACGTTTAGGAATGGGTGTATAATAATAAGTCTTAAAGTCTCCCTGTAGTCAATAATTTGATCCCATAAAACTCATCTTTGATCACCAAAATTACATATTTAAATGTTTTTTCCTTAAAAAAATCATTATGCCTTAAAATATCTTGAATGTATATCGACACCCTTGCCTCATTTAGTATGCGCGGTTCTATGAATATGTAAATGAGCCCTGCCTCCACTCACTCACTCACTCAGAGATCCACTGGTTGACGATCACACGTTGATCTGATTGGTTACTGTAGTTTGTGACGTCAGAAACACCAGCGATTTTAAAGCGTGTTTTTGAGACTGTCTTTGGTTCACTGCAGTTTTAAGCAGAAAATACTCAGTAATGGTGTCGACTTATGAATTTACACATGATTTGTCTTCAAGCATATTTAAAAACACCATATAGACATAAAAACAACCTTAATTTTCACCACAGGGAGACTTTAAAATAGCTTTTTACACCATAAGGAGCCAGTGAAATCCCATACGGCTAGGGCTGGGAAGTCTCTTTGAAGTGGATCAGCGGGATAACCCTGGTTCTGCTCCCGGAAGATTCCCCAGAGTCCTCTCGTTTGCTAAATGACCCCGCCGTGACACCGTAGGTGACGGATGTGAGCTCGACCGCACTCTTTCATGTCACCGCACCAGGGAACCGGTGTTTTATTAGTGTGTGGATCCATGAGCGCTTCCTCAAGAATGAGCATTTTCGATATGGGCTCGGACACACGAGACGGTGAACGTCATACAAACTCTAAGAAATAATGCAAGCCGCATAAAGAGGTTAATAATTCATCTACTGTAGGTCAACCGCTATTCGTCAAGCACCTTAAGCATGCGTGTCAGCAAAGCAGCGCTGAGGGACACTTAGTGGACACAATCCTTTCTTTTTCAGTGCTAGTTTAGCGGTTTGTGGCGGTTTGTGTGAATGACTTTCTTTTGAAGATTTGTCCTTTGGAGCTCATTTACAAAAACATTCTCTAAAAGTAAATCCACAGAAGAAGTTTGAGCTTGTGTGAGTAAATGATGACGTCTCTATCAGTTTAAGCAGGAAAGGTCTTTAGATTAGTCATGTGACCACACACTTTTAGAAGAAAAGCATAGGGTCTTTAAAATTTTAAAGAGCCTATAGTTATTTTTATTTATAATAAACAATAATTATATTATTATTAGTAGTAGTTAATAACAACATAAAAATAAATAGAAAATAATAATTATATAATAATAATAATAATAATAACTTATAATAACAATAATGTATTAATAATAACTTTAAAAATGTAAAATAATAAATTGATTATTTATAATAAACTATATACGGTAATAATAATCATAAGTTATTTATATATATGCATTACTATATATATATATATATATATATATATATATATATATATATAATAACTCATTTATTATAGATAAATATAATATATATTATAATATAATTATTGTTAGAGCATGAAAATATATTTCATAACTGATTTTTGTGTGTGACTTAAATATGGAAATGGGAGTCACTGTTTTTTTGAAAATAATTGAAAATAATAATTAATTTAATATAATAATGACTCAATTATTTTTATAATAAACAATAATTATATTAATAGTTGAGTTAATAACTTAAAAAATAGAAAAAATCAATCAATAATCAATAACAAACTATATTAATAAGTTATTTTATTATACATATTATAGTTCTAAATGTTGACATCTCAAAGTTCTTCAGATTATATTCGACTGTATATCACCCCCATTTTAATACGCAGTGTTTCATAATCCGTCTTTCTAAGTATAAACCTCTGGCCTTTCCAGCATTCCACAGATTCGGTGGAACATTAAATCGGATCATTTCATCGCATTGTTTCTTCGCAACCAAATTAACTCCAGCTACTCTTGACCACACACACACACACACACACACACACACACACACACACACACACACACACACACACACACACACACACACACACACACACACACACCACACACAAAGAAACAAAAATCCATGAAAGCACCAAAGTGCACACCAAAACCACAGCTTTTGAAAGCTTTTTATGTGTGAAAGGCGGAGGATTGAACAGTCACTTTGCTTTAGATTTTACTTGCTTCCTATTATCATCAGTTTCAGACTGGTAAAGTGAAGGATCTCTTCATCACCTGAAGGATCTCCTCATCACCTGCTCCAGCTCTGCAAGCTCTTTGAAGCCAGATGTGTGTTTGCTGTGGTGTAAAGACACAACACTATTTGAAGTCTTCTGTTTGTATTCCTGCCGTTTCCTAAATCCCACTCTCCTCGTTGGAAACAAAGCGATCCTCGTGTGTGTGTGTGTGTGTGTGTGTGTGGAGTTGAGGGAATCTCCTGCTCTAATTAAATGCATTTAACCCAAGGTCGCATGCTCTGGAGAGAGAGAGAGAGAGCTCTTGTCTTCAGTGTTTTATTGGGTTTCTTTGAACTGGTTGAGCTCGAGGGCGACGCGTAAGCCTTGCTGTCAGAGCTCAGACAATGAATGCACGTGTTGTTGGCTTTTAAAGAGTACGAGTGCTTTGATTTGCTTTTCAGACAATTTGTCACATTTCCTGACATATGGTCTTACATCAAGATTTGATTGCGGTTCATGTGACTGTTGTGTTGTAGGCTATAGCGAGGCCTAGGTGTTGACTGACACCTTCTCATGGGTTTAAATCAAAGCAAAAATTCACATGCAAGTATTAAATGTTGCTTTATTTCAGGGTGAGATGTTGCAGTTGGTTTTATGGGGTGTTTAGTGACGCATTGTTGCGTTGTAACGTCTTGTTGCAGGTATTTCACACTCGCTGTGAATAGGTCTCAACACTCTCGGTGTCTGCTCCCATTTAATTGATAGGTGTAGTTCATGTTGATTTTCTTTTAGTGTTGCTAATAACTAATGCAGAGATGATTCATATCCTGTCCTCTACTTATTATGGGCTTGCCGTATATACCTTAAAAAAAAGCCATTTTATCTTAATAATGCAGCTTTATGGGTTTGTGTGCGTGTATATAATTCAATAAGTTGTTGTTATTGGTGTACAATTTTTCTGTTGTAGAAAATAAGATATTTATTTGATCTATATTATAATATATATTTATATTATGAGAAAAAAAATATCTATAAATAACTATTTCAAAATAAACAAATTATATTAAATTTTTGTAATAATAATAACTTAAATAACTATTATTAATATAATTATAGTTCATAAATAAATAGAAATATATTCTATGTATTTAGATTATATTCCATAATAGTTTTTTTGTGACTTAAAGACTGAAAAGGAAAAGGGACGACACTATTTTTAGGATTATTCTAACAAATAAGTCTTGCGTGTGAACAGAAACAGCTTCACATTATGTAACACTTGAGGTAAAAATAACTCAAAGCAGTAATGCATTACAGTGATTGGATGAGAGATGTTCTCTTGATGTTGGCAGTGTTTAATATCAATATCAAATCAAGCTCAGAAAGGTGTGAATTTCATCACATTAGATCAGAAGATGGGAAACATCTCGAGAGGAACGATATCACAGGAGGACGACTTTTACTGTCACTGAAGACACTGTATGCAAACTCACCTGTCACACGCGTGTTTCTGCATAAATCTCAGTTATACACGTGTGTTTCTGCGTAAACCTCAGTTATACACGTGTGTTTCTGCGTAAACCTCAGTTATACACGTGTGTTTCTGCGTAAACCTCAGTTATACACGTGTGTTTCTGCGTAAACCTCAGTTATACACGTGTGTTTCTGCGTAAACCTCGGTTATACATGCGTGTGTTTCTGCGTATTCCTCAGTTATACACGCGTGTGTTTCTGCGTAAACCTCGGTTATACACGCGTGTGTTTCTGCATAAATCTCAGTTATACACGTGTGTTTCTGCGTAAACCTCGGTTATACATGCGTGTGTTTCTGCGTAAACCTCGGTTATACATGCGTGTGTTTCTGCGTATTCCTCAGTTATACACGCGTGTGTTTCTGCGTAAACCTCGGTTATACACGCGTGTTTCTGCGTAAACCTCGGTTATGCACACGTGTGTTTCTGCGTAAACCTCAGTTATACACGCGTGTTTCTGCGTAAACCTCGGTTATGCACACGTGTGTTTCTGCGTAAACCTCGGTTATACACGCGTGTGTTTCTGCGTAAACCTCGGTTATGCACGCGTGTGTTTCTGCGTAAACCTCGGTTATACCCGCGTGTTTCTGCGTAAACCTCGGTTATGCATGCGTGTGTTTCTGCGTAAACCTCGGTTATGCACGCGTGTGTTTCTGCGTAAACCTCGGTTATGCACGCGTGTGTTTCTGCGTAAACCTCGGTTATGCACGCGTGTTTCTGCGTAAACCTCAGTTATACCCGCGTGTTTCTGCGTAAACCTCGGTTATACACGCGTGTGTTTCTGCGTAAACCTCGGTTATACCTGCGTGTTTCTGCGTAAACCTCGGTTATACACACACATGTGTGTTTCAATGTAAACCTCAGTTATACCCGCGTGTTTCTGCGTAAACCTCGGTTATACACGCGTGTGTTTCTGCGTAAACTTCGGTTATACACGCGTGTGTTTCTGCGTAAACCTCGGTTATACACACATGTGTGTTTCAATGTAAACCTCAGTTATACACGTGTGTTTCAATGTAAACCTCAGTTATATACACACACACACACACACACACACGTGTGTTTCTGCTTTCTGCTCCTCGGTTATACACGCGCGTGTGTTTCTGTGTAAACCTCGGTTATACACGTGCGTGTGTCTGCGTAAACCTTGGTTATACACGCGTGTGTTTCTGCGTAAACCTCGGTTATACACGCGTGTGTTTCTGCGTCAACCTCGGTTATACACGCGTGTGTTTCTGCGTAAACCTCGGTTATACACGCGTGTGTTTCTGCGTAAACCTCGGTTATACACGCGTGTGTTTCTGCGTAAACCTCAGTTATACACGCGTGTGTTTCTGCGTAAACCTCAGTTATACACGCGTGTTTCTGCGTAAACCTCGGTTATACACGCGTGTGTTTCTGCGTAAACCTCGGTTATACACGCGTGTGTTTCTGCGTAAACCTCAGTTATACACGCGTGTGTTTCTGCGTAAACCTCAGTTATACACGCGTGTTTCTGCGTAAACCTCGGTTATACACGCGTGTGTTTCTGCGTAAACCTCGGTTATACACGCGTGTGTTTCTGCGTCAACCTCGGTTATACACGCGTGTGTTTCTGCGTAAACCTCAGTTATACACGCGTGTGTTTCTGCGTAAACCTCGGTTATACACGCGTATGTGTCTGCGTAAACCTCGGTTATACACGCGTATGTGTCTGCGTAAACCTCGGTTATACACGCGTATGTGTGCGTAAACCTCGGTTATACACGCGTGTGTTTCTGCGTAAACCTCAGTTATACACGCGTGTGTTTCTGCGTCAACCTCGGTTATACACGCGTGTGTTTCTGCGTCAACCTCGTTATACACGCGTGTGTTTTTTGCGTAAACCTCAGTTATACACGCGTGTGTTTCTGCGTAAACCTCGGTTATACACGCGTATGTGTCTGCGTAAACCTCGGTTATACACGCGTATGTGTGCGTAAACCTCGGTTATACACGCGTATGTGTCTGCGTAATTATACGTAGTTATACACGCGTGTGTTTCTGTGTAAACCTCGGTTATACACGCGTGTGTTTCTGCGTAAACCTCGGTTATACACGCGTGTGTTTCTGCGTCAACCTCGGTTATACACGCGTGTGTTTCTGCGTAAACCTCAGTTATACACGCGTGTGTTTCTGCGTAAACCTCGGTTATACACACATGTGTTTCTGCGTGTGGTTTTGTGGTGTGATTTGGCATGAAGTGTTTAGTATTTCAGTATTAGAGGTGGAGAACCGGTTCTTCAGGCTCGGGTCATGGTTCCTCTGTAACAGAATGATTCCGGCTCATGAAGAACGAGAGTACAGAAACATCATCAGTGTGTGTATAAGGAATACATCACAGAAAAGCCTTTGATTACATTCTTTGCTGGAAAGATGTACAAGGTTTACAGTTATTTCTGGAGATTTCACCAGCTGTGGTTTATTGAAGATGGCATGTTTGTCTGTTTATTTATTTCCTCTTTTATGTCTTTTTGTTTTCTTTCTTTTTTTTTTCTTTTTAATATTCTTTTCTTATTTCTTTCCCATTTCCTTTCCCATTCCTTTCCATCCCATTCCTATCTTTTCCAATTTCCTTTCCCATTCCTATCCTTTCCTTTCCATCCCTTTCTTTCCTGTTTCATCCCATCCCATTATTTTCCTTTCCATCCTATTCTTTTCTTTTCCATTCCTTTCTATTCCTTTCTTTTCCTTTCTTTGCCATTCCTTTCTTTTCCATTCCTTTCCATCCCATTACTTTCTTTCCCTTTCTTTTCCTTTCTTTTCCATACCTTTCTATCCCTGTCCATCCCATTCCTTTCTTTTCCTTTCCATCCCTTTCTATAACTTTCCATCCCTTTCCTTTATATTCCTTTCCATCCCTTTCCTTTACGTCCCATTCCTTTCCTTTCCTTTACATCCCTTTCCTTTCCTTTACATCCCTTTCCTTTACATCCCTTTCCTTTCCATCCCTTTCCTTTCCATCCCATTCCTTTCCTTTCCATCCCTTTCCATCCCATTCGTTTCTTTTCCTTTCCATCCCTTTCTATCCCTTTCCTTGCCCTTCTCCTCTTTCTCCTTCCCCTTCTCCTCCTCTTTCTCCTTCCTCTTCTCTTCCTCTTTCTCCTTCCTCCTCTTCCTACTCTTCCTCCTCTTTCTCCTTCCTCCTTTTCCTCTTTCTACTTCCTCTTCTTCCTCTTTCTCATTACTCCTCTTCCTCTTTCTCCTTGCCCTTCCACTTCCCCGGAAATGTTTTTTTAGTTCACAGTTTTGATATGCTATTAAATGTCTCCTATAAGTTGCTCTAACACACACTCTCCACCATCTCGAATCTGCTAGTTATTCATTTCTAATACTCTAATATCTCAATGCATTGATGTAATTACTTCTCTTCTGCCATCCATTTATTGTGCGTGTGCTTTGCTTTCCATATCAAAGCGAAATATTATACCCACACACAGGTGATCAGTCACCGATGAGTCTTCAGCCATCTCTTATATTTACTTCTAATTACGTCTTTTCAGGAGCTGGAAAAGTGTTATTTGTCAGTTTCTCTTTCACTTTTTTTTTCCCTCTCAGTCTCTGCAGTTTATTCTGAACGGATTCTGAGCACTGTTGGGTTTCATGTAATTGTGATCTTAAACTGCACAACATTCTTCATTGATGCAGGTTTAATTGCACATGATGGCAGTACTTTAAGGCCACATCCACACAAAGCCAGAGCTTTCCCTATCCGATCTTTTTTTTTCCCTCGTTCTAATTTTTTTTCTTAAACACAGCTTTGTCTCAAGAATTAGGCTTTATGCAGAGCGTCACGTGACCAAGCCGGAAAACAGATCGCATCGCTTCCGATTCAGGTCTTTTGTATGTGCTTGATGAAAATTTTTGAAGTTTTACTCAAGATAACTTAAAGGGTACCTATTATGGCATTTAAAATGTTCCTAATAATGTTCTGGGAGTCCCCAACAACAGTTTTACATGCATGCAATGACAAAAAACACTTTTGTTGTCTTATAATATGCATTTATTTTTACCTGATTTGCTCACCGACTCCCTAATGATTCGTTTGACGACTCATTTGTCCAAACCCCTCCTTTGCGTGACGCTAATCGGCGGTGATTGGTCAGATGACGCAGTCAGTTATATTTTGCGTTAGCCCAAAGCTTAAACATATTGATAAAGCACTGCAGTACTACAATACGCTTCACATTATTTCACATATTTCAAAAAACAAAAAAAATGACATTGGAGACCTAGAAGCTGCTGAGGGTAACTCTCACTCTCTCACACACACACGCACGCACACACACACACACACACACACACACACACACACACACACACACACACACACACACACACACACACACACCACACACACACATAAAAGCAACAATTATTAATAGTACTTACAGGTTGTGATTCGGAGGAGGAAGCTGATCCAAATAAACTTGGTATTGAACGTTCCTTCAGTATCAGGCGACTCGCGAATCCACACGTGAAAGCATTTGTGTTTGTGAAGCGATCGTCATTAAAATAACGCGAACACAGCTCAAGGTGGCTATACTTGTGTGGTATAGTTGTAAATATAAACTCTAGCCACTGAGTCTTCACATGCTTGTCCCTGGGCAGTGAAAAAAAAAGTTTGCTTTTGATTCGCACTTCAGAACAGAGTCTCGTGGACATGATGTTGTCAGGTTTCTCTGTCTGCTCGGCGCGCGCACTGAGTGGGCGTGTCGAATTCAAATAACTTGTACAAGTGACGTACGAAAGTGCATCGTTCGTATATCGATTCATATCAGCGACTCAGAGTCGACTCTTACTTTTGAGAGACAATAACTTTGTATACGGTGAACTTTCATATTTAAAACTTTGCAGGATATTTTTGTTCACTTAGATCTATGTTACACACTACATGAAAGGTAATTTTCAAAATTCCATGATAGGTACCCTTTAAAAGGAACAAGCAAAAATGAGCATAACCAATGTCCCTCGCATGTGCAGATTGATATTTAAACGTTTTTTAATTTTTCTTCTTTACACTAACGTTTAGATATTTAAATAGCATAAAACACCAATAACAAAGTGAACTTATTAGGTTAGCTGATTACCTTAAAAATCCATAGATATCGTAGTTAGTTCTTACGGCCGTTAACACTTTCTCTGACAAGCGGATGCAATGAGACCCGTTTCCCGGTTTGGTCACGTGACGCTCGGCATAAAGCCTATATATGGATACACACGAAACCACTGAAACCGACTGAAAACGATGTGGTATATATACATGCCAGACCAGTATGTGGCGCTGTAATTCTGCCACAGAGATTCACTAAACAAGGAGAAGACTTGTAGCATGCGCATAACCTCGCGCGCTCTATACGAACCCAACGCGACAGCAGATGAAGACGAAGATAGCTCACCGTAGTAGCATAGGAGCAGAAGATAACGCTTTAGTAAAGCTAATAGGCTCAGTAGCTTCTGCAGAACAAACACAAGCATATAGTCCGCCATTGTTGTTGATGTTACGTGTGACGTAGCGGTGTGTGACTAATGCTGACATAATGATGACATCATCGTTTCACAAAATATGCGGATTGGCCGTACACACGAAAACACAAGTGTGTCGGTTTCAGATTTATCCACTCTGGGACAAGGTTTCTAAAAATTGAGGTTTCAGTGTCCCAGAATGCCGGATCCGTCTGGACGAAACGCCAATATGATACAAAATCTGTACGTATACAGCTAAACGCGTCTCTGTGTGGACAGGGCCTTAGGCCCTGTTTACACGAGAACGATTCCGGGTGAAAACCTAAAAATATTTTATCGAATTTGCCTTTCGTTTACACGGCGACGGTGTTTTGGGGGCTTAAAAACATAAAAAAGTGAAACCACCCTCCAGAGTGGAAATAAACGCTCCACCGTCGCGTTCCCGTCTAAAGGGTAAAAACAAAAAAATCAGATCTGCTCACGGTGGCTCTCGTCGCGTTCGCGTTTACGTCACAGGCTTGCGCCAGTACAGGAAAATAACAACAAACATGTCGGATTTTTTCCATACGTCGGACCTTCGAGTTTCCCTAGCAGCTCTGATAAACATACAAGAGCCTTTTCTGCAGTTGTACAAAATATTCTCTGATATTGGTGTTGTTGTGTGGCAGCGCTTCACATTGCCACCTAGCCGCCTGGAGTGCATACTACATCGAATTTCATACACTTTTGCGTCACCATATGCACGCAGATTTCCCCCCATAATGCTCGTCTACACGCAGAATAAAAAGTGATAACGCAACACCACTTTTGCGTTTTCTCGTTTCCGTGTAAACATAGCCTAAGATTGAGTTTGGAGATATCAGTATTCTGCTTGAATGAAAAATTCAACCTTGCCACGCACACACACACACACACACACACACACACACACACACACACACACACACACACACACACACACACACACACACACACACACACACACACACACACACACACACACAAGGTGCACAGATACTGCAGGTGGAAAGAGAGCAGCACCAGCTTCCCTTGTCTCTTGACTCCATCTGTTCCTCTTTTGTCCTCTCCTCGTCTCTGAGTAACCCAACTCCAGCTGAAGCTCTCTCAGAGAAGACACTGCTTTGTTACAGCGGTTCGTTCTGTCCACATCGTCTAAAAAGCCATGATCTGACCTGCAGCTCCTCACCTTTGTCCTCTGAGACACGCCTGTATCCTATAACACTGTCCTGCGGAGGAATGTCTTGTGAAAATGCTACAAAACTAATATTAATGTGCTGAAAGAAAACTGCATATTTTTTTAAGACCATTAAAGCCTAGTTCACACTACATGATTTTAAAACGTAGGGCTGAACTGTGCAGTTCACACTACATGACTTGCTCTCTGTGAAATCAGGAGTGTTCAAGTTGTTGAGCCGTTCACACCAAACGACACATCGTGATTGATCCGCAACTGGAGCTGACGCACTACAGGATTTGACAACAACTCTGTCACCCAACGATTCTATCTCGTCTACAAACCACGTTTTGTCACGAAAAATCACGCGATAAAACGAACCGGAAATGACAATAAACAGAATTACAGTAAGATTTAATGTACATTTCAACCTATAACATTTTGCTTTACCTGGGTGTTTGAGGGCGTTTGTAATTTCCATCCACCTTTTCTCTTTCTCACATCTCATGTCCAACATCATAAAGGCATTCATGCTCCTGCCACAGTTCGATTAAACTTTGCTCCTAAAATTTGCTGTTGAGTCCATTGCTTTCTTGACGACATGTTGCTCATCTTTCTGTAAACTCGTCTTGGTCGTGTTTGTTTGAAAATCGCGCATTTCGCATATTTACCGGTATTTACCATGCTATTTACCCGGTGACCTCAACCCATGCCTTGCTCTGATTGGCTCTAGCTCATGACATCACTGAGATTGAGTCGCGCGACAGCTCTGGATATCTAGCACGCTAGATATTTTTCTGGGCTCGGCGACGCGTCTGCGAGGTGTCTGTGAGCGTCTTTGATGCGTTGTTGGCTCTTTCACACTAACAGATTGGCGAGCGTTAATCTTCCGCTAATCGCCCGCGATTTGCACGCGATAACACCCTGACTTGTCGGCGACTCAACGATTTGCAAATCGGGCTTATATCGGGCTTAAAATCATGTAGTGTGAACTAGGCTTAAGCTTGATTGATTGGATTGTCCGTTCATTGTTGGTTGGTTCGCTAGTTCATTTGCTCATTCAGTTGTTTGTTTACTTTTTTACTTATTCATGCACAAAAATGTTGGGTTGTTTTAACCCAATTTTGGGTAAAATATGGACAAATCCAAACATTGGGTTAAAAATGTAACCCGATGGTTGGGTTTGTCCATATTTGACCCAAATTTGGGTTGAAACAACCCAGCATTTTTTAGAGTGTAATGCAAAAAATAGTGCAATCTATAGTGCAATCTATTTGATTCAAAATTAATCCATAATCTATTTTGTTTCAACCATTTTTAAAGATCATATACACAGATAATTTATTGTTTCATAATTATATTTGTTTTGCTGTTAATTTGTGATTTAAAAAAAAAACGTTTTATACTTGTAATGCAGTAAAAAAAACATTATTATAATGAACATTTTACAGTTATAAGAAATTGAGATTACCCAAAAAAATTTATGAAATGTAATATTGTGATTACCAAAATAAATGTCAAGATTTGTCACAATGTCCTAAAAAAATATGCTTTTTTTATGCTAGTTAATTTTTTTCCCCCATTTTATCTTTCGTTGCAATATGACCTGAACAAGCTTGTGTGAGATTCACCATTTTTAAAGATCATATACTATTGTTTCATAATTTTATGTTTTGCTGTTAATTTATGATTTAAAAAAAAAAAAGTTTTATACTTGTAATACAGTACAAAAAAAATATTATGATTTTTACAGTTATAACAAATTGAGATTACCAAAAAATATGCTTTTTTTATGCTAGTTAATTCCCCCCCCATCTTTCGTTGCAATATGACCTGCACAAGCTTGTGTTGGTGTGTTGGTGTTGGCGAACTCTCCCAGAGCGTGTCCCAGTGTCCCGCAGTGGTATCAGGGTGTGGCGTATGGATAAACACTGGTTTGGCACTTCAGGGACAATCTCTACAAGCCATTGAGCCCCATCTGCAGCTTTGATTGCCTTCCCTCCCTCTTTCCCTTTCTTTCTCTCCTTCCCTGTCTTTGAGTCACATATGGTGAGGAGATATTGCAGGCTTAGCCCTAAAATAGAATAAATTTAAATGTGTTTGCAAATAAATGAGCTAATTATGACTTTTTGTTCACCTTTAGGGCGAAAGGCTACAGTGGATGGTCTATTAGTAAAATAAACTCCTCTTGCTGAGAAAAAGAACAACAATCCAATAATAAAAAGACCAAAAAGCCATCAATCCTAAGCAATAAGACCAACCTGTTTAAAACCAGCTCAGATAATGTGATTATTTGATTTATCTGTCAGGCTGTTCCTCTTGGTATTCGGATAAAAAAATAATGTAGCGTTTTATTTGGCTGAAAGATAGCAAATATGAGCTGTTTTTGTAAGTTTTCTGAACCTATAAATGTTAGAAATGCGTTTTTTAACTCCAGCTTAAAAGGCTTCTTTGATTTCTAAACATGGTCGATATAAACTCTTAACAAATCCTGATAGGAAGATGTTTTGGGACTCCACAGATTCAGACCAGTATGAAGTGCTGTCTAACCCATTTATCTGGAATATTTGAACCACTGAAGTCTGTGATCTTTGAAAGAAGCGTCTGTGAATGCTTCTCACGCAGGACTCGATGGAGACCGCAGAACAGGCTTGTGTTGACATGTCCCGACTCACTCGTGCACAGTCACGTCACCGCAGTCCTAAAAGCATCTGGATATAAACTGTGCTTTGAGACACATCTGGTCATCAACATGTCAGGGTCTGAACTGCACTTCCACAGTCAGTCAGGACTGAAATATTCCTGTTGTGGTGACAGGACAGCCAGTATTTCACCGAGTGTGTCCCTGTACGCTGACAGGCCAATCGAGACACGTTTCTGTCCTCGTGCCGCGGCAGGATTAACTGGTCCATATGAAGTGTCCCTGACGG
The DNA here is from genome assembly GCA_036326025.1 of Chrosomus eos. Classification (NCBI taxonomy): domain Eukaryota; kingdom Metazoa; phylum Chordata; class Actinopteri; order Cypriniformes; family Leuciscidae; genus Chrosomus; species Chrosomus eos. The sequence continues at coordinate 2,522,252 of CM070827.1, forward strand.
ATCAAACGGGACAAAATATAATGAGCATAGCCAGATAACACAATATTTAATGTGGTGTTCCCCTCGTTCCATGTCCAAACCAACCTTTGTTTGCTCATGAGAATGCTCAATCGTTTTTGCATAGTAGAGAGAGAGACTAATTGAAAAGATTTTCATGATAAACTTTTCAAAAAAATGTATGATCTTGAGCGTCTGCAATAACGAAAATTATCTGAATGGCAGGTTTGTTTCTTAAATTAAATTATAAATCTGTAATACATGTATCATTTAGGTAACACTTTAGAATAAGGCCTCATTTTTAACATTAGTTAATGCATTAACAAACAATGAGCTATATATTGCATCATCACTTCATAAAGATGCATTTATTCCCCACAGAGTAAATAACATTTTCAACTACTCGAGCTTATAATTGGACCCTGATTTGATTCCTGTGGTGTAACCGGAGCACATGGCCTTTATATGATTATATGAGGGGGGTGTTTGCTCCTATGCCTCTGGGTTATCTTGTGTTGTATATGCTAATTCAAACTAGCATAAGCCCTCTAATGACCACTAATTGCTCTAATGAATTAGTTACAGTGAGAGTTCTGGAGAGAAGACAGTGCGGACACTTCATAAGTCCTCACACACATATGTATACATGCACACATACACATGCACTTACCCGCTCACATACATGTGCACATATACATTCTCATGTATATACACATGCTCGTGACGCGCACATAGTCATGAATACACATGCTCGTGCACATGCTCGTGCACATAGTCATGTATACACATGCACGTGCACAAACTCATACACTCATGTACATACACATACTCGTGCATATGCACATACTCATGCACATACCATGTCACAGACTCATGCACATGCTCATGAACATACTCGTGCTCATACTCGTGCACATACTCGTGCTCATACTCGTGCTCATACTCGTGCTCATACTCGTGCTCATACTCGTGCACATACTCGTGCTCATACTCGTGCTCATACTCGTGCTCATACTCGTGCTCATACTCGTGCTCATACTCGTGCTCATACTCGTGCTTATACTCGTGCTCATACTCGTGCACATACTCGTGCTCATACTCGTGCTCACACTCGTGCTCACACTCGTGCACATACTCGTGCACATACTCGTGCTCATACTCGTGCTCATACTCGTGCACATACTCGTGCTCATACTCGTGCTCATACTCGTGCACATACTCGTGCTCATACTCGTGCTCATACTCGTGCACATACTCGTGCACATACTCGTGCTCAAACTCGTGCTCATACTCGTGCACATACTCGTGCTCATACTCGTGCTCATACTCGTGCTCATACTCGTGCACATACTCGTGCTCATACTCGTGCTCATACTCGTGCACATACTCGTGCTCATACTCGTGCTCATACTCGTGCTCATACTCGTGCACATACTCGTGCTCATACTCGTGCTCATACTCGTGCTCATACTCGTGCACATACTCGTGCTCACACTCGTGCACATACTCGTGCACATACTCGTGCACATACTTGTGCACATACTCGTGCTCATACTCGTGCTCATACTCGTGCACATACTCGTGCTCATACTCGTGCACATACTCGTGCACATACTCGTGCACATACTCGTGCACATACTCGTGCACATACTCGTGCACATACTCGTGCTCATACTCGTGCTCATACTCGTGCTCATACTCGTGCACATACTCGCGCATATACTCATGCTATGTGCATATACTCATGCTCGCATTAGGGGTGGGCGCTATACCGGTATGAACGTGACTACCGGTATTATGTTGTGCCATGATATGGATTTTGCGATACCGAGGATACCGTAGATTTCATAAACCCAAATTTTGCAGTTATATTGCTTTGTTCAATTATCAAAAATAAATCATCGTTTTCGTGATTAATAAGCTCTTTACTTTAGCGGAAATGCCTGATTTGGCGCTTCATACGCGTGAAGTTGCTGAGGCACGCACTCAATGAAGGACCGTAAAGTAGAACACATCGCTAGTGCAGCGGCTGTTCATAAAGGATGCATTTTTTGCGGTGGAATGGCAAATAACACAAGGTAATAAGACGCAAGTTGGACTTCTTTTAACTTGAGCGCAGCATTTTTAGAATGCCGTTTCATTTGCGAGACGCGGCGGGTGCAACACCAAAACAAGTTCGTCAAGCACACAAAAAAAAAACTTAAATGTTCTAGGCTACTGAATGTTTGAGATGTCATGTTTTCATGAAGGTTGAAAGGTGCTGTTATTATCTTTTTTACAAAACATTTACTGCTAATAATATTATTATCCACGTGGAGACATTTCCCCGCAATGTAGGCTATGGAATACCAGGACACGACACAAGCACACACACACACACACACACACACACACACACACACACACACACACACACACACACACACACACACACACACACACACACTATCTTTGTGGGGACTCTCCATAGACTTAATGGTTTTTATACTGTACAAACTGTATTATTCTGTCTCCTTACACTAATGTTTGTATGAATTTTTCATAGTTTTTTCTTGTATACTTTAAGTTCCATTTATTTGGTGCTTTGTTCAATCTCAAACAATTATTTTATTTGTATTATTAAGATGTCTGCACAAGAGTTAACTGTAATCTGTGCAAACATTAAACTTAAATTAAACGTCTCGCTTTGGTCTACACTGGAAGTGTACTGCTTGCTCTGCTAAACTATAATTACTAAAACTGAAACTAAATAATATAAAAACTAAATAGAAATGTTTTTGCAAAATAAAAACTAAACTAAAACTAACAAAACCATTAATGAAACTAACTAAAACTAAACTGAAATTTAAAGCAAAATTGAAAACGATATTAAAATAAAAACTAATTTAAGAAAGCAAAACAATAATAACAACAGATATTCCCGGAGACGGAGCATGCCCGAAGACGGCTCTCACTCAGAAATCAATAAAGTCTTCATTCGCTGCCGGTACTCATTATGACAAGACGATCAAAGAGTGGAAAGACATAAGAAGTGCATTCAGGCCTACCTCATGTTGCACTTTTTGAGAAAAAATGGCACAATAAAAAAAGAAAAAATTCAGGTTTAACTTCAATGAAATCCCTCACCTTTTTCTAGTTATAAAGGGTTAAAATGCATATTTTGCCTGTAATTTAACGAAGGTGTAGTAAAATGTGATTCCAATTTTTTTTCTCATATCGCGATATAATATCGATATCGTCCAGACAGTGAAAAATATCGTGATATGAATTTTTGCTCATATCGCCCACCCCTAGCTCGCATATACTCATGCTCGCATATACTTAAGCACACACTTGCTCACATACCCACACGGAGCCATAAGCATCACAGAGTACCCTGGCATGTGAGTCTGTAGAATCACAGGTGGCTTTCTGTTACTTGATGTGAGTTTTATAACAATGACTATAATTACTGTAACTAACTGTAGATGTTTTCCCATTAAACTGAAATTAAATAAGAATCATTGTTTTGTTTTTTGCATATTGAGAGAGATCAGATTCAAGCAGAATGTTTTCTGAAAAAAGCGAACCTCTTGCTTGATCTCATGCTTGAGATTGCGATTTTGCTAAGAGTACCAAAAATGCTGATAGACGAGCAATTAATTGTGTGCAGTTGTGCTGCCTCCTGGAAACCTTGATGCATTTTCTTTCCAGTATTGATAAATAAGTTCAAAGAATACAAGTTATTTTAAATAGAAATCGTTTGTAACATTATAAATCTATTGCATCCTTAAATCGTAGCTTAGATCAAAGTTTGATTAATTTTTGTGAATGGATTCTCAATCCATGGATTCTCTGTGACTGGTTTCAGTGAATTGTTTGTGGAGAAACATGCATGATCAAAATCACAGAATTTAGACCGAGAAGATGGCATATTTATAGCTATCTCTACATGAATCCACTACTAATTAATTTTACTGCTGAGACTGCCTAATGTTTTATGAATGACCATTTTTTTATTGTAATATAATCATATCACACGTGTTTATCCACTTTACACTTTAGTTAGTACTTGTGGTCTTCTCTCATGAGGTTGATGTCTGGGAAGTGGGAACGCTGTGCCGGAGGCTGATTGTTCGGTGTCAGAAACGACAGCCATTTTGGCTCCGTTCCCAGGGAAGCTTTCATTCAGATGTGCAAGAGAGAGGCAGGTTGAGAGAGAAAGTTTTACAAAGTGCTGGAAAGCCAGAGAAATTAAACACTGGAGATTTTTTAAACATTACCTCATTGTGAAAGACCCCCCCATCAGCCGTGTGCAGAACGCATATAATTAACACACTCCGAATGGAAGCATTTAGCTGGAGTTGCTATGGAGACGGAGCTCAGGGCTCTGGTAATATAATTGTACCCAACCTGTGAAATAAACAGGAACACAGAGGGTGATCCTCATTTTAAAACCTTGATATTGATTCAGTTTTCCTCATAATACTTTAACACTGTTCGTTTCTCGACTGCATTTTCTCTCACGTAGATGCTGATTGCCACTGCTTCACTTCACACAAACATTAGTGTGTGTTTCTGAGCGCCGCTACACACTCAAACAATCCTCTCGCGGATAAACAAGCCATTACGCCCTCTCGTCTCGCTGGGCTGTTTTAAGTGCTCCGAGCTTCCCAAGGTCAAAAGATGCTCAGTGTTTGACCGGGAATTAGGCAAAGAGTTGCTTTAAAATAACATGGTGTAAAAATAAGTACTGTGGTGAAACTGTTGCACAATTATGAGGTGTAACTGATGGTGCTTTTAATGTGCGCTGTGGCACTGAATGATTGCCAATTATAAAATGCTATGTGTATTTCTGTGTATGATAAATGCATAATACATTAAACAATGAGTTATAATTCTATTTTTTGAACAATGGTGGACGTATACTTTATACATGCACTACTGTTCAAAAATTATTTGTGTTACAAAAACTAATATTTCAGATTAAATGCTGTTCTTTTGAACTTTCTGTTCATGAAAGAATCCAATATACATCTATATTGATCACAGGAATAAATTACACTTTACTATATATTCACATAGAACACAGTGGTTTTACATTGAAATAATATTTCATAATTTATGCAGCCCTGGTGAGACGACTTTCAAAAACATTACATCTTAATCTTAAACTCTAAACTTTTGAACAGTAGGGTTTATTATATTATATTTTTGTGTATATAATATGCATGCATGTATGTATGTATGCACATGTATATGTAGAGATAGAGAGAGAGTTTTTTTAAGTGAAAGTGTCGTACCATTGGTTTACGGAGCGTATGGAAAAGTGATATTTGTGTCCTGGGCCTGCAGTGAGTGTGTGTTTGCAGTGTCTGATGTTTCTCAGGAGAACCGGCACCGCAGAGATACACACTCGTCCTCAGCCTCATTCATATTCTATCACATTAACGTGGGATCAGTCTGATATCCAGACAGCTGGGACGTGTGTGTGTGTGCTCACACTCGTGCCTTGTTTGTTCACTTTGCGACAGAACGCCTCTGTGCCTCAGTTTCGTTCTGTGTGTGTGTGTGTGTGTGTGTGTGTAGCCTGCCATTTCGGGCTTTATTCAAAGTCAGCATCTCCCAATGAGCTGAGGATGCAAACAGCAGCTGATCCAGAGTCAGCAAGATCATCGTAACGCAGATAATGTCAGCGTCTCTGACTCGCGCACAACCTTCACCTTTACATGCTCACCAGCAAACGATGAATGATTTTCTGCCTGATGAATAACTGTCTGCTCCTTTAACCTTAAGACCTCTTTGACGCTGTATTTTTTGCGTGCGTGCATTGAGAGGACATCTGTGTCAGTGAGGTCGCCCTGAGGCGAGAGGTGTGTGTGTGTGTGTGTGTGTGTGCACGACACGTACATGCGCCTCATGAATGTGCCTGCGTGAAACGGTCAGGTGTCACACAACCTCATTATCCATCATCATATCTGATCATTCTGCACTGCTCACAGAGAGAGAGGAGAGAGTGTGTGTGCGCAGAGTTCGTATCACTCATTTGTGTGTGTGTGTGTATGTGCAGGTATGACTACCGTGAAATGCTGCACAACTCCACCTTCTGTCTGGTTCCACGAGGACGACGACTGGGATCTTTCCGCTTCCTGGAGGCTCTGCAGGTGAACGTTCTTTCATTCTTTTTTATTTGTTCCCTATTGCTTTTCATTTAGTTTTTCTTTTACTTTTCTCTTCTCTTTGTTGTCTGTCTTTTTTTCTGCCTTTTTTCGTTCCTCACTTCCTTCCTTCCTCACTTCCTTCCTTCCTTCACTTCCTTCTGCACATTTCCCCCTTCCTTCCTCACTTCCTTCCTTCCTCACTTCCTTCTGCACATTTCCCCCTTCCTTCCTCACTTCCTTCCTTCCTCACTTCCTTCCTTCCTTCACTTCCTTCTGCACATTTCCCCCTTCCTTCCTCACTTCCTTCCTTCCTCACTTCCTTCTGCACATTTCCCCCTTCCTTCCTCACTTCCTTCCTTCCTCACTTCCTTCTGCACATTTCCCCCTTCCTTCCTCACTTTCTTCCTTCGTTCCTCACTTCTTTCCTTCCTCACTTCCTTCTGCACATTTCCCTCTTCCTTCCTCACTTTCTTCCTTCCTTCCTCACTTCCTTCCTTCCTCACTTCCTTCCTTCCTCACTTCCTTCCTTATTTCCTCACTTTCTTCTGCACATTTCCCCCTTCCTTCCTCACTTTCTTCCTTCCTTCCTCACTTTCTTCTGCACATTTCCCCCTTCCTTCCTCACTTTCTTCTGCACATTTCCCCCTTCCTTCCTCACTTTCTTCCTTCCTTCCTCACTTACTTACTTCCTCACTTTCTTCCTTCCTCACTTTCTTCCTTCACTTTCTTCCTGCCTCACTTTCTTCTGCACATTTCCCCCTTCCTTCCTCAATTTCTTCCTTCCTCATTTTCTTCTTTCCTCACTTTCTTCTGCACATTTTCTTCCTTCCTCCCTCACTTCCTTCTGCACATTCCCCCTTTCTTCCTTCCTCACTTTCTTCCTTCCTCACTTCCTTCTGCACATTTCCCCCTTCCTTCATTCCTTTCTGACTTTCTTCCTTCCTCACTTTCTTCCTTCCTCACTTCCTTCTGTACATTCCCCCTTCCTTCATTCCTTCCTCACTTTCTTCCTTCCTCACTTCCTTCCGTACATTCCCCCTTCCTTCATTCCTTCCTGACTTTCTTCCTTCCTCACTTTCTTCCTTCCTCACTTCCTTCTGTACATTTCCCCCTTCCTTCATTCCTTCCTCACTTTCTTCCTTCATTCCTTCCTCACTTTCTTCCTTCCTCACTTTCTTCTGTACATTTCCACCTTCCTTCATTCCTTCTTCACTTTCTTCCTTCCTCAATTTCTTCCTTCCTCACTTTCTTTCTACCTCACTTTCTTCTGCACATTTCCTTCCTCCCTCACTTCCTTCTGCACATTTCATCCTTCCTTCCTTCCTCACTTCTGCACATTTCATCCTTCCTTCCTGCCTTCTGTACATTTCCCCTTCCTTTATTCCTCCCTTTCTTCTGCACATTTCCTCCTTCCTTCCTCACCCTCGATTCCTTCCTTCCTCACTTCCTTCCTTCCTTACTTCCTTCCTTCCTTCTCCTTCCTTCCTTCCTCACTTCATTCTGCACATTTCATCCTTCCTTCCTTCCTCACTACCTTCTGCCTTCAAGTATTGTGAAATAGTTCAGCTCACACACATAATGTGAAATTAGCCCACACACACAGCACTTGCACCTCTTCGCTCCTGAAGTGCATTGCTCGTCCTCTGTGTGTCCACTAGAGCTCAAGCCTTAGCTCACATCGGTATGACCTCGTTACATCACACACACACACACACACACACACACAACACACACACACACACACACAACAGCTCATGCCTCTATTTCCACACGCAGTCTCACACACTTAAAAGCAAACTCATTTTAACTCCTGCTTTATAGCACCCCACCCCCCCCCCACCTACACTACGAATCAAAGGTGGATCGGTAATATTTTAATGTTTTTAAAGGAAGTAAGTTTTAAAGAAATCAATAGTTTTATTCATCTAGGATGTTCTAAATCGATCAAAGGTTACAGTAAAGACATGTATAATGTTATAGAAGATTCTATTTCAGATGTTCTTTTGAACTTTCTATTCATCAAAGAATCCTGATTTTTTTTTTTTCAATATTGATAATAATGAATGTTTCTTGAGCATCAAATCATCATATTATACTGATTTCTGAAGGATCATGTGACACTATAGACTGGAGTAATGATGCTGAAAATTCAGCTTTGATCACAGGAATAATTTACATTTTAAAATATATTAAAATAGAAAATAGTTATTTTAAATTGTTATAATATTTAACAATATTACTGTTTTTTTTTAAATCAAATAAATGCACCCTTGGTGAGCAGAGGAGACTTCTTTTAAAAACATTAAAAATCTTACCAACCCCAAACGTTTGACTGGTAGTGTACATATTTTCTGTGTGTTTTCTGTAACGTGTAACTGTATATTGTATGATCTGTGCTCTTGGAGTCAGTCTCAGTCTCAGCCTGTTCTGGCATTCAGTGGAAGAGATTTAATACGCGCCTCTTTGTGTTCGTCCTGTTTCTCATTTATCCGTGTGCTTTCTCTCTTTGTTCTGTCTTGTAATCAAAACACGGCATGTATGACTCACACCATGACCCCTTGTGTGTGTGTGTGTGTGTGTGTGTGTGTGTGTGTGTGTGTGTGTGTGTGTGTGTGTGTGTGTAGGCGGCCTGCGTGCCCGTCATGCTGAGTAACGGTTGGGAACTCCCCTTCTCGGAGGTCATCGACT
>CM070827.1:2536076-2553576 GCA_036326025.1 Chrosomus eos
CCGCGCTTCAGAGTTCCGTCTTTTGCGTTCCGTACGTTATTATAAATATATATCAAAAAAATATTTTTTGGGGGGGAAATCGATTTTTGACATTTGTGAATCGATTCAGAATCGTCCACGTCCGCATCGCGATGCATCTAAGAGTCGATTTTTTCCCCCACCCCTATTTCAAATAAAAGCTGATCTTTTGAACTTCTTATTCATCAAATAATCTCAACACTGATAATAATCATAAATGTTTATTGAGCATCAGATCATCATATTATAGTGATTTCTGAAGGATCATGTGACACTGAAGACTGGAGTAATGATGATAAATTCAGCTTTGATCACAGGAATAAATGACACTTTACTATATATTCACATAGAAAACGGCTGATTTACATTAAAATAATATTTCACAATATTACTTGGTTTGTTTAGTATTTTTAATCAAATAAATGCAGCCTTGGTGAGCAGAAGAGACTTCTTTTACAAACATTAAAAATCTTACGACCCCAAACTTCTAAATATAAAGTATATTCTGTCAAACGCTCCTGCTTTAGATCGCTCTGTGTGTTTATATCCACTGACAGTGTCTTACAATCACAAGTGTCTACAATCAACAAATCACAGTAATTAACCTCACGAGACGATGAGTTAGTGACAGTCTCACACAGCGTCCGCTTTCATGCGCTGGGAGATTGTGTAGCGAGATTGAGTCTTCAATCACACGTCTTCAGCGAGTAAACGCAGGACTTGAGCTGAGCCGAGGAGCGTCCTTCATCAGCCGCTCGGATTGGGTTTTTAAGATGACAGGTGGAGTTCTGCAAGGTTGCAAGACCACGTTTAATATCAGCGCTGGTGTCAAGCGGTTATTGACTGCGTCGGGGGGGGCGAGAGGGAAACAGAAACACACAAACTCACGCTTTATTGTGTTCACCTCAGGTGAGCGTTGTTGATGTGTGGTGCAAAGGTCTTTTCAGTCTTAGTTGAAAATAATGAAGAGGAGTCAAAAGATGCATCATGATGATGTTTAAATTAATCGGATAAAATAAAAAGGGAGAGAAATTGTAATATAATATATAACATAACACAACAACATTGTAACATACATCATAACACAACATCATAACATAATATCATAACACAACATCATAACGTAAGAACACATCATAACACAACAACATCATAACATGCATCATAACACAACATCATACGCCTTATTCACGGCAGCGCCATCTTTGATTTTTAATGAGAATGAAAGCGAGGCTGTGAGGGATAGACATGCATCTCTTCAATGGGCTGTACTGTTATTTAATGTGTTTTCGGATTGTTCTGCTCATGAAACACTGGAAAAATATCTTTCCAAGAAATTTCAGTTGACAAAAAACTCTCCGACAATATAAGCTTTGGAAAATTGAAAGTAATCTAGGAGCTTTGTTCAGCTTTTTACAGCGGATGCCATAAGTCTATCCCTCACAGCCTCACGTTCATAACTGTCATGGCGCTGCTCTGAATAAGGTCTATAGCGTAAGAACACATCATAACATCACTGCACATAATAACACAACATCATAACAACATCATAACATAATATCATAACACATCTTAACGTAAGAACACATCATAACATCACTGCACACAACACAACATCATAACTCAACACAATATCATAACTCAACACAATATCATAACTCAACACAATATCATAACTCAACACAACATCATAACTCAACACAACAACATTGTAACATAACATCATAACAACATCATAACACAACACAACATCATAACACAACACAACATCATAACACAACACAACATCATAGAACTACATCATAACACAACAACATCGTAACATAACATCATAACTCAACACAACAACATCGTAACACAACACAACATCATAACTCAACACAACATCATAACTCAAACACAACAACATTGTAACATAACATAACAACATCATAACACAACACAACATCATAACACAACACAACATCATAGCACTACATCATAACACAACAACATTGTAACATAACATCATAACTCAACACAACATCATAAAACAACACAACAACATCGTAACACAACATCATAACAACACAATATCATAACACAACACAACAACATCGTAACATAACATCATAACAACATCATAACTCAACACAACATCATAACACAACACAAAAACATCGTAACATAACATCATAACAACATCATAACTCAACACAACATCATAACACAATATCATAACACAACACAACAACATCGTAACATAACATCATAACAACATCATAACTCAACACAACATCATAACTCAACACAACATCATAACTCAACACAATATCATAACACAACACAACAACATCATAACATAACATCATAACAACATCATAACTCAACACAACATCATAACACAACACAATATCATAACGTCACATCACAACATCATAACTCAACACAACATCATAACAACATCATAACACAACACAATATCATAACACAACACAATATCATAACGTCACATCACAACATCATAACATAATATAATAATCATTCAAATGTTTGAGCCTGTAAAAGGTTGTTTTTTTGTTGTTTGTTTAGGCTACATTTGTTTGATCAAAATAGATAAAATGGCAATAAATGTAATAGTTTTTAAATGTAATTAATTCCTGTGATCAGTGTCACACGATCCTTCAGAAATCATTCATATATACGGATTTGCTTTCAAGAAACATTTATGATTATCAATGTATATGCATTTATTTTAAATAGAATATTTTGTAACATTATAAATGTCTTAAATGTCAGTTTTGATCATTTAATGTCCTTGCTGAAAAAGTTAATTTAATAAAAAAAAAGAAATTATCCCAAGCTTTTGAATTATATTATACATTATGCAAAAAAACAAAACAATATAATATATCATTATAATATATAAGGAAATTACAATTAAAATGAAATTTAAAGCAAGGAAAAACTCTTAACATTATTTTGTGGTGCTGTTAAAATGACACACTTCTCTTGTTTCTTTACAATATAAATTGACCGCTTGTCTTTGTTCTGACACGCTTGATTAGTCCTAATTGTCATCATGCAGAACGAGTTCATCATCATACACACCTGAGCTAATTATGCAGCGGTGATTCTGTCTGTTTGCATATGAATATTCCTGTGCGTTGAATCTCAGCATCACAATGAAAGCTCTCTAGAGCCGCTCAGTTTAATTCGACAAGACCTTTATCATTTGTACGACAAAACTGCCTCTAGCCTGCATTATGAAGACACAATCTCAGAGACTTGGATATGAAAACCCATTCCGGTTGCCAACGATTAGGCTGTCACTAAGCCAAGCCGCTTTCACACTAAAGGCCGCAATATAAACCACAACCACACGACAACAAAACATCCGATCAGTCTCTGTCTGTTTCTACAGCGTCTGAGAGCCGCACTCAAGGCCAGAGAAACACTCGCAGCGGCTGATTGGCTCAAGCGGGGCGTTTGGTCATTTGTCTCATAGTTTATAGACCCAGAGCTGCACCTCAACTTCAAGTTTCAATTGCAAACATTAATTTGCCCTTTCACACAGCTCTCATGGCCGAGGACTTTAGCTGGAAGTGTTTATGGTCAGGGTTTGAAATTAAAGGAACACACTGACTTTTTGGGACTTTAGCTTCTTCACCGTAGCCCCCAGAGTTAGATAAGTCCACACACACCCTTCTCATCTCCGTGCGTCCCGTAACTCTGTCTGATGCACACACCGCTAGCCTAGCTTAGCACAAAGACTGGAAGTAAATGGCTCCAGCTAGCATACGGCTCCCAATAAGAGACAAAATAACGCCAACATTTTCCTATTTACATGTTGTGATTTGTATAGTCACAGTGTGTACAAATAACAAGGTCATATGAGAGACAGACATCTTTTAACCACATAAATACTAGGAACTATATTCTCAGAAGGCGAAGCACTACTTGGGGCGGAGTGATTTGCTCACAGCACCTTTGTGTCGCCTTTTTCACGTTTATTCACCATTGGCTTTTGGCTTGCTTGGGGACATTTAATTTTGATTTTAACGATACTATTACAACATTATTTTCCTGTTATCTCTGTAAAGCTGCTTTGAAACTATTTTGTATTGTAAAAAGCGCTATATAAATAAAGGTTACTTGACTTGTTGCGCTAATCACTCCGTGCAAGTAGCAGTGCTTCGCCTTCTGAGAATATAGTTCCTAGTATGTATACGGTTAAAAGATGTCTGTATCTCATATGACCTTGTTATTTGTACACACTGTGACTATACAAATCTCAACATATAAATAGGAAAATGTTGGCGTTATTTTGTCTCTTATTGGGAGCCGTATGCTAGCTGGAGCCATTCACTTCCAGTCTTTGTGCTAAGCTAGGCTAGCGGTGTGTGCGTCAGACAGAGTTATGGGACGCACGGAGATGAGAAGGGTGTGTGTGGACTTATCTAACTCTGGGGGATACGGTGAATAAGATAAAGTCCCAAAAAGTCTGCATGTTCCTTTAACACCCTCCAAATTTGGCTCTTTTTTTTTAACAGGAAGGTCCCATTGAGATACAATATCTCTTCCACCAGGGAGTCCTGGTCAAGATAGGCAACACATCAAAAAGTACAAAGTAATACATAACAATACATAATAAACAAATGAAAGTACCCATATCTGAGAAACAATACTAATCCTAATCAACTGTTAAAACATTTAGACCGTTCTATAAAAACAGACTTTACGAGGGTTTTAAATGAAGCGAGAGATTATTGTGTTTACTCACTGTGCTGGTGAAGATCGTATAAGCCAAATCTGTGCAGTTTTAACGCAAATACTCGTGAGTCGTCATGATATATTAAATGCAGTGTATTGCACAGAATCTGCTCATATCTGGCTTAATTTAACACATACGTCACCATGCAACAAATAACGGCGCGCTTATTCATTTGCACTGAAGCAATAGTGAAGATTAAAAGGCATTCGTTGAACAGAAAATACAGTGTTGTTTTCCAACATCCTACATTTTTTGATGTTCTTTGTACTGTATTATTGATCTGAGCAACTAAAACACATTTTTGGTGAAAAGGACGAGGAAGGAGGAGGATTTTGCTTGAATAAGAATGTATGAAATCCAAATTGTATAATATATATAATAAAGCTGTGACGTAAATAATCTGGTTAATTTCTTTTTTGCATTGTTTTTTGGCTAGTAGTAGTTCTGAATGGCCGGTAACTTAAAGATTTAGTAGCCAAATTGTTCGGTGAGTGAAAAGTTAATATCACATGTACTGCTTACGATGTACTGTTGTGTGTGTGTGTGTGTGTTTGTGTGTGTGTGTGTGTGTGTGTGTGTGTGTGTGTGTGTGTGTGTGTGTAGATCATCCAGGACCGCGTGCTTCAGCAGAGCTCCAGGAGTAATCTGATGTGGAACAGTCATCCCGGCGGTCTCTTCACACACACTCAGTACTCATCCTACCTGGGAGACTTCCCTTTCTTCTACAGCAAACTTGGTAATGGACAATCATCTTCATTATAGCACATAGTTTCACATGCAAACTGCAAAAACTGCTTTTCTTGTTTCCAGTCCAAATATCAAACAATTCTTAAATCAAGATGCATTTACTAGAAGAGTAATATGCCATAAGATATCATGTCTTGTTTTCTAGGGAAATAAATCAAAATTAAGTGAGCTGATGCTTAAAAAAGCAAAATGATCTGCCAATGGGGAAAGAAATATAATTAATAATAATTTCTTTCCCAGAAGATCATTTTGCTTGTTTTAAGCAAAAACTAATTTTTATTTATTTCCCCAGAAAACAAGTCTTATTACGTGTTTAGTCTATAGATATGCACGTTTGAATATATATAATATATGTGTGTGTATGTATTATATATATGTGTGCGTGCGCATGCGTGTAGTCGTTCTTTACAAATTGACATTGCTAAATTACTCTTCTGTCCTGCATAATACAGGATTTTTGTTGTTTCCACGGATCCATGCGAACCGTAATAATTTTGACAATTTTGAAGAAGTGAGTGATTTTGGACACAGCAGAAGTTTCAGTTCTCCCAAAACTTTTAGAAACTAGTCCTGCATGACGTTTTGAGGTTATGTTCAAATGTTTCTGGAATTAATGAGCTTTCTAAGACACGACAGACAGGCATTATGGGACTTTTCAGATCCGCTTTCATCTTTTACAGACGTGGGTCTTCTTGTCAAAGCCAAATTTGAGACTAGCCTCATTCAAAACCCAAGATGTGTCTCTCTGCTTCTGTCCTGTCGTCATCTGATTTATTTTTAAAACCCTCTCCTGTCATCTCTTAATTGCAGAGGTGGCTTGATATCTACAAATTTACCATGTAGCTAAGTGACAGCCATTGTACGACTTGATAGATTATCGACCAGCCCTGTGTAATTGGATCACGAAATCCATATTCACAATCTAAAGTCTTGCGTGGCACAGTTGCTAATGCGGCCCACGCTCGCCTCCATCTTCATCTGCGCTGCTGTCAGGCCTATCAATGTGAAGCCGTTGATTGAGCACCTCTTGTTAGTGGGAAAATGCGAGTGTGAAGAGCAAAAAAATATGTGGTAACCCTCAAGAATTATCATCTTGTATCTGTGCACGAATGATCATATTACATCGTCACCGCTGCACCAATTAAACATGCTGAGTTATTTAGAGACGAGGGATGGTGCCAACTGTCTGTTATTATTATCTCATGGACAATAATCAGGGGGAAAAACTCTATAGAGAGATTAAAAACACTGTGCATGATATTAATGCTATTATCGCTGATTGTAATTAAACATGTCGTTTGTTTAATAACTGTAAAACTTGGATTAATTATCTTCCATTAAATCACATTTCAGTCATACTCCGTGAAGAGGCCGTATTATAAAGTCTACTAGAACAGGTTTTCCTGCTTGAATGTTGATTATTTTCCTCATATTCTCCATTGTTGCGGCTCCTCTCTTCCCAGTCTGTCAGTAACGCTCTGTTTACTTCCTGTCTCTATGAAGCCCCTCCTTCTGAAAAGCACACTGTGCTCTGATTGGTCGGCTGGATCAGTGTGTTGTCAGTGCAATGCAAAAAATGCTTTTCTTACTCAGTATTTTTGTCTTGATTCCAGTCCAAATATCAAACATTTCTGAAATCAAGATGCATTTACTAAAGTAGTAAAATTATATAAGATATTAAGTCTTGTTTTCTGGGGAAATAAATAAAAAATTAAGTGAGTTTTTGCTTAAAACAAGCAAAATGATCTGCCAATGGGGAAAAAAAAATAATGTTCTCGTTCTAATTAAGATTATTTTTCTGACCCCGTTGGCAGATATTTTTGCTTTTTTTTAAGCATCAACTCACTTAATTTTTGTTTATTTCCCCAGAAAACAAGACATAATATCTTATGTCATTTTACTCTTCTAGTAAATGCATCTTGATTTAAGAATTTTTAGATATTTGGACTGGAAACAAGACAAAAATACTTTTGTTTTACAAAAACAGATTTTGCAGTATGGTCAAGCACTTCGTAAAAAGTCATAAAATTTTACATTCATTCTTAAAAAAAATGCACAAAAATACAATTTTTAAATGAAATATATATTTTCCAAAACATTTTGGACTCTAAAATTGTGAGAAAATCAAAGCCATAAATATAAACAAGTCGTGTTCCATGTTTGACGTTGATATCTCAAAAAATGAGTTTTCAGTGAGAATGTTTAGTAGTAGTACCGAACGCTTCCACTAGATGGAATTTGTCTCGCATTCATTTCCAATGCGCTAATTTTTTAATTGCGAAATATACAAGTGCATTTTTTTTTTCAGAACCATTTAACCTTTTTCAATAATATCTATTTTTTTGTGCTCTCAAAGCATGTGCTAAAATCTTTACCAAGTTTCGTACATTCCAATGAAGTAAAAAAATACAAAAATAAAAACCTGAATAGCACCAGAGGGTTAAAGGATTAGTTCACTTAAAAAAAAACTTTTGCTGATAATTTACTCACCCCTATGTCATCCAAGATGTCCATGTCTTTCTTTCTTCAGTCGAAAAGAAATGAAGGTTTTTGATGAAAACATTCCAGGATTTTTCTCCATATAATGGACTTCAATGGGACCCAAACGGTTCAAGGTCCAAATGACAGTTTCAGTGCAGCTTCAAAGGGCTTTAAACGACACCAGACGATGAATAAGGGTCTTATCTAGCCAAACCATCGCTTATTTCATAAATAAATAAAAAAGTTTAAGTTTTATAAGCACAAATGCTCGCCTTGCTCTGTTCTGTGATGTGCGTTCGTGACTCTCCTGTTCGAACTCGTTCATCAAAATGAACAAATATTTTTTCGAGTCATTTCGTTCATTTCGTTCGTTGAATGAACGAAAATGACTCGAAAAAATATTCGTTCATTTAGATGAACGAGTTCGAACAGGAGTCATGAACTAATCCTTTAATATCAGCAAAAAAGTTTCAATGAATAGGTGGTGCATAGGATTCATAACCAAACAAAAATGATATAACAGAACTATCTAATCCTCTCAATCTAATTCTCTTGTTTTTAGGGATCAAGCCGCGTCCCAAATTCACCGCTGTTATCCATGCAGTCACGCCGCTGGTTTCCCAATCCCAACCCATTCTCAAGCTTCTGGTGTCAGTGGCCAGATCTCAGTACTGCGCTCAGGTAAGAACTCCTCTTTACACGCTTATCAATGCAGGAAATTAATTAATAAAACAATTATTGCATATTTATTAGTATTTGCAGAGAAAAGACCCAAATGAAGATGATTTAAAGACTAAATCTGGCTTTATTGCTTTGTCATCAATAGGTTTTTATTCATTTTAAATTAATTAATACATATTTTTTTAATTAAAGCAAGGCAAGGTTATTTATATAGCACATTTCATACACAATGGTAATTCAAAGTGCTTTACATAGAAGAAATTAAAATAATCAAGAGAAATAAGAATAATTAATCACATTTAATGAGTGGTTCTGAACCAGAGGTCCTCAGCAAACTTTCACTAGGTCCCAGGATGACTTAAACATGTTTAAATTAATAAATTACTACTAATATGTTAAATATATGAAGGTCCCCCTAAGATATTTGCTTCTACTGTAAAGAAAAAGCTGCTCCATTTCAAACTTTTTTTATTTGCATAAAGTAGGAGTGACAGTATAAATTAATTTAGAATATTTATATAATATTTCAATATTTAATTAAAGTATATTTATAATATGACAAATACTTAAAATAATTATAAATAATTAAAATAATAAAGTTTCACAAAAGAAGCAGTTTCAATAAAGGAATGTTTTTCAAAGTTTACGTTTTATTAAAAATGAACTTAGGTTTTATTTTATTTATTGTCGTTTATGATTACAGGGATTTTTTTACTTTAAAAAAAATAGCAATTTCTCAGCAATTTCTACCCAATAATATATTAATAATTAAATTGATTAATTTTCATAGAGACACTTCAAGCTTTGTAAAGACACATCTCTCATGTCTGTGTGGCAAGTATTCGATGAGTTCGGTTCATTTTTGTGACTCTTTCAGAAAAAAGTTAATTTATACAGAGACGGCAGAACACACACCCTGTTTGTTTTCTTTATTTTACAAAAGCACAAAGTTTTGTCATTATTGTGAGTTTACACTAATAAAAGTAGACCCTTTACAGTTTCGAATGATGATTTCTGTATGCCAAAAAAATGAAATTGATTTAGCCGCTATGTGGATAAAATTCGCCAAAACGCCTAAGAGGGTTAAAGTATATCTAGTCGTATTTGAAATCATCATGAGCTCCGACTCGCTGGGTGAGGATCCACTGCGTTAGGCTTTTTGCTATCCGAACCTTAGGAAAATGATAGTTTGTTTCCGCAGTTTGATGTGAGGTGGCCGAGCGATGTTGTTTTCCTCTTGAAGACGAGTGGATATCTCTCGACGTTTGCATCTGGACGCTCGCCTCAGTTTACACCTCTTAAACCTCAGAGAGGAGAGTTTCTCTGGATCCAGAGCTTTCTCAAGTGTTTACCAGCCCGGGAACTGATACGCGTATTGATTCCTCTCTAATATGAGAGAGAGAGAGAGAGAGAGAGAGAGAGAGAGAGAGAGAGAGAGAGAGAGAGAGAGAGAGAGAGAGAGAGAGAGAGAGAGAGAGAGAGAGAGAGAGAGGGAGAGGGAGGGGGAGAGGGAAGGAGAGAGGGGGAGAGAGGGAAGAAGAGAGAGAGGGGTGAGAGGGAAGGAGAGAGGGAAGGAGAGAGGGAAGAGAGAGGGAGGAGAGAGGGGGAGGGAGGAGGAGGGGAAGTGAGGAGAAGGGGAAGTGAGAGAGGGAAGTGAGAAAGAGGGAGAGAGGGAAGTGAGGAGAGAGAAAGAGAGAGAGGGGGAGAGAGAGAGAGAAGATTAAACAACTTTTATTTAGTCACCCTGTATATCTATATCACATTCATCATTAATACATTTAAAGAAAATTATAATAATAATTGCTCGTCATTTGAAAAAAACACAGAAAAAGCCCTAATTCTAAACAATGTTTACAGGAATTGTCTTGTTGTTTGGCTTTTAAAAAAAATCAGGTTTTCCCTGAACAATATATGAGTTTCTCCAAAGTATGAAACCCCTTTATAGGATTTTGAATGAAGCTGAACCAAATAGTTTATTTTCTGTGTAACCAGGCACCATGTCATGATATTAATGTACCATTGATTTGACGTGTGTTTAGTATAGATGTTGTTGCTTCTTATTTTTTTTTTTATGTAAATGTTTTTAAAATCAATCAAAACCAACTGACTCTCAAAATCCACACATAAGATATCTTTAAAACACCAAATATCACAAAAAAAAAATTAAAAAAAAATTTTGTCTACAAAGTTTGTGGTACGCAAATTCAATTTTCTTCACCTAGAGAGAGAGAGAGAGAGAGAGAGAGAGGAGAGAGAGAGAGAGAGAGAGAGAGAGGAGAGAGAGAGAGGAGAGAGAGAGAGAGAGAGAGAGAGAGAGAGAGAGAGAGTGAAAATCAACACATGTCCCGACTCATTGTGTGAAGCATGTTGCACACACATACACACACACACACACAGTTCTGGCTGTTTCCTCAGACGGTCTCGTCTCTCCTCCGCGAGAGGGCTTGAAAAGGCTTTTGTTTCTCTGGCGGAGCTGAATCTGAATCTGCTCCAGCTGAAGTGCAGGGATGGGAATAGCAATGCTAGGCTCCTTTAGCTACAATGCATCACCCAGAGGAAGGAGGGATATAAATAAACGAGAGGAACGACGGGCGTCTTTTGAGCCGTTCTGGCAGACTCTGAGATTCGGACCCACCGCTGAGTCTCGGCATGTTCCTCCACCTCCACAACCGACAGAGATGCTGCGATGCTGCGTTTAAAGACACGCACAAATACACATTTAAGTTCGGCATGTGAAAAACGGCTTTCAGGATCCCTGCCGGTCCTTAAAAGTCTTAAAATGCTTTGCATAAAATTTGCTCATTTGCATATTCATAGAACCGTGCATACTAAATGAGGCATGGGTGTCGAGTTACATTCAAGATATTTCTTTTTAAGTAACGAAATTTTAAATATGTTTTACCAACACCTTCAAATATTGCTTAAATGTTGTATTTCAAGACATTTGTCAGATTTTTTTGTCCTTAAAATGCTTTTGTCTGTAGGACTAGATTCTTATCTGCCTCACGCCTCAGTTGCTAATTACAAAACATAATTTTAGAGCAAGTAACAGAGGCTTCAGCCACTGAAAGCATGATGAGAGTGATAATGCAGTTATTAGAGAGAGAATTACCTGAGTCAACAGTGTTCGACAGCAGCGTCTCTACGAATAGTGAAATGTAAGTTTATCTGCTTCAAGAACAGCACTTTTATTTCCTCGCTAGTGAGAAACTTCACATTTTTAAGTTTGCGCGCGTGCGAGTGTGTGTCTGTACTGTAAGTGTGTGTGGGGTTTTTAGCTTTCCGTACATACCAGTAATAAAACGTAATTTTGTGGCAAAAATCATGGAAATAATTTGGGTTTTTTTTATCCTATTGTTTACTATATTTATTTACGTCACTGTGTATTTTGCTTCTTTTGCTGTTGTTGGCTGTAAAGACCTTTTAAAATAACTGAAGTCATTTGGCGAAGTGATATATTATAGAGCTGTAATGCGGTCAAAACCTGCCTGGAACTACTTTATCTGTGCGTTCCCCTGAAAATAATTGCGCGCCTTATTACGTTTGTCAACCAATCAGAATCAAGCATTCAACAGCACTATAGTATAACATGGAAAGATATAACTTAACATTTTAATATTTAACTGTTCTACGATATAAATGTGCCATGCTATCGTTTTCTATATGATTAAATGTTTTTGCATTTTCCCCACATGCAAATAAGAGTAAATCTGTGCATATTTTAAAAGTTAAATATTATTTGCAAATAGTTTAAATTGATAACTTCACAACTACATTTAGACCTAGATTTTTTTTTTTCGTCCTTTCTTCCTTCCGTTTCTTTGTTCCGTTAAATCCCATTTAATCCTTTAATTATGTAATTATAATTTAATAACTTAAAAAACTTTGGCTACAGACATGAATTATGACAGTGTTTATGTTTGAAATAGTTTGAGGGTAGGATTATTATTTTTTGGGCACTGTAAGCTATGATTTGTTAACACAGTTGAATCACCGCCGGCTTCTCTCAGAAACTGTCTACATCCCAGAACACAGTCTGCCTTATCTAAAATATCCAACCTTCAGGCTTTGTTTTGTTTCGAAGAGTTTAAGTAGTTTAATTATGTCTCTGATCTTATTATAGATTATGAAATGCTTTAAGTTTGAAGAGGCTGATCCTCCTGCATGTAATATCATTAGACGTCCAGCTTTCCTTTCTTCTGTCAGTGCGTCGAGAGCGGCGTGAATCTGAGTTTATGAAATGAAAGATGTGCGCAAGTAAAAGGCTGGATGGGTGTTTATATCACCAGCACATTAAAACGGGCGCATTAATTAAAATATAGTGCTTTTTTAGTTTAAGCAGCTCTTGCGTGTGGAAAAATGATGGTCATAAAGCAGCAATCGAGTCTGGATCATTCCCAACGCTTATAATACTATACCATTTATAATATTATGTAGATGTTATACTAATGTCAGTACATTCAGTTAATTTTTCACAGAAAAGCAAAAGATTTATATATAATATAAATTGTATCATTCATTATATATATATATATATATATATATATATATATATATATATATATATATATATTATATATATATATATATATATATATATATATATATATATATATTTTGTTGCATTCATTTAGTGAATTTAATTTCAGTTAAAAATGTTTTTCATTTAATTTCAGTAAAAAAAAAATATATATAATATATATATATATATATATATATATATATATATATATATATATATATTAAATAAAGTAAATAAATAATGTATTTGGGGAAAGTTGCACTTGTTAACAACAAAAAGTACCATAGAAAAAATAAGTAAGATTAATATAATACTGTTATTTATATTATACATTAATAAAATACATTTTAAACTTTAGTGTACTAAATGTTGTTTTAATTTCAATTTCAATAATTTTTTATTATTATTATTGGGGAAGGTTTATAAGCCTAATGTTTTTATGTAATGACCAGAGAACCTCAATGTTATAAAATCCTTATTTATATGCATTTATTTTTCTTGTGGATTTTCAGAAAAAGATGATTTTTGATAGTCTATCAGTTTTGTTGTACATGTAAACACTTGATTGATTTTAAATTTAATATTTACATCAATACATTGTAATAATATATTTCAATAAGACATGTTCACTTTTATATGGTAAACTTCATAACCCGATCAGCCTTTCATTGCTTTTCTGTCAGCTTATTCAGTTTGCGCACTTTTGTGTTCATGTTTTGATGTCAAACCTGATCATTTCAGCATTTTAAATCCTCATTTATATTCATTTATTTTTCTTGTGGGCTTGAAGAAGGATCTGATATTTGATAGTCTATCAGCGTTTGCTTGTGCATGTAAACTCACTAACTCTTGACTCTGAGTCCAAACACTCCAGCGCTCTTAATGAGTTATTTAACCCAGCTCTGAGAACAAACTGACTCCTATAAACCTCACACACACACACAAAAACACCTCTCCTCATGAAACATTGATGAGTGTATGAGTAAAACCAGAGCCAGTCGCTTCAGCTGGAGGTGTAATCACTCAAACACACTTGAAAGTGACAGAAGTAAACGAGTATAAAGCTGACGGCTGTAAACTGAGACTGTAACGCTGTCGATTCGGGACTAATGCAAAAACCAGATACAACATCATCAAATAAATGCACACGCTGACTGTCACATGCTCTCTTTAAGTGTGGCTTTGTATGATTATGCATGCATGTAATATTATGTTTTGTGTTAAAAGAAAGCATTGGATGTGACTGTATTAATGTTCCCATGAGGCATCAGTGATAGAAATGCATATCTTTTGTTTCTGATCTCTCTGTGTTCCTGTTTTTCCTCAGATTATTGTGTTGTGGAATTGTGACAAGCCTTTACCAGCCAAGCATCGCTGGCCGGCCACGTCAGTGCCCATTATCGTCATCGAAGGAGAGAACAAGGTGATAGAACGTTTCTGCCATCGTTTTTATATTTCATGATACTTAAATATAATATAAATATTCAATATTTCCTTTTTTTTCTTCTTTTGCATGTTAAAACTGAAAAAAATCTCATCATTAGATGTGCCACATTAAAATTCTAAAAATATTATTAAAAATGCATGAAACTTTGCGGATGCAGGGGTCAGTACAATTTTTAATACAATACAATATTAATTACAAGTAATTAATACTTTTATTCATCAAGAACACAGTAGATTGATCTAAAGTGACAGCAAACACACTTATAATGCTACAAAAGTTTATATTTCTACTTGAACTTTCTATTCATCAAAGAAATAGACAAATAAAATCCATCACTTTTTCCATAAAAAAATTAGGCAGCACAACTGTTTTAAATATTGATGATAATCATAAATGTTTCCTGAGCATCAAATCAGCATAAAATGTGACACTGAAGACTGGAGTAATGATGCGGGAAATTCAGATTTGGAATAAAAACGTATATTACAGAAAACACAATGCCGCATCCCGTGTGTGTGTGTGTGTGTGTGGAGGTGTGTGTGTGTGTGTGTAGAGAGTGTGTGTGTGTGTGTGTGTGTGAGAGAGAGAGAGAGTGTGTGTGCGTGCGTGTGCGAGAGAGAGTGAGAGTGTGTGTGTGTGAGAAAGAGTGTGTGTGTGTGTGTGTGAGAGAGAGAGTGTGTGTGTGTGTGTGTGTGAGAGAGAGTGGTGT
Source organism: Chrosomus eos (assembly GCA_036326025.1). Classification (NCBI taxonomy): domain Eukaryota; kingdom Metazoa; phylum Chordata; class Actinopteri; order Cypriniformes; family Leuciscidae; genus Chrosomus; species Chrosomus eos. Next base: position 2,551,435 of record CM070827.1, read on the forward strand.
GTGTGTGTGAAATGTGTGTGTGTGTGTGTGTGTGTGAGAGAGAGAGTGTGTGTGTGGTGCGTGTGCGAGAGAGAGTGAGAGTGTGTGTGTGTGAGAAAGGTGTGTGTGTGTGTGTGTGTGTGTGTGTGTGTGTGTGTGTGTGTGTGTGTGTGTGTGTGTGTGTGTGTGTGTGTGGTGGAGGTGTGTGTGTGTGTGTGAGAGAGAGTGTGTGTGTGAGAGAGTGTGTGTGTGTGTGGAGAGGTGTGTGTTGTGAGAGAGAGTGTGTAATGTGTGGAGAGTGCGTGTGTGTGATGTGGGTGTGTGTGAGAGAGTGTGGTGTTTGTGTGTGTGTGAGAGAGAGTGTGTGTGTGTGTGGATGGTGTGTGTGAGAGAGAGAGTGTGCGCGTGTGTGTGTTTTTTTGTTATTGTGTGTGTATTGTGGTTTCCTACATCTTTGTGTGTATGTGTGTGTGTACTGTATGCGTGTGTGTGTGTGTGGTCCAGGCTAAAGCTGTGGAACAGGGACTGTGAGTGTGTGGAGTGGAGAGGGATTAGTTTTCCTCTGGCTGAGGGAAGAGAGCAGTGAAGTAGTGCCAGTCAGCCTGTGGTGTTGTACGGCTTGTGGCTCGCTTTTTGTGTTGTGGTGTGTTTGTGTGTGTGTGTGTGTGTGTGGTGTGTGTGGTGTGTGTGTGTTGTGTGTGTGTGTGTGTGTGTGTGTGTGTGTGTTTCAGACCCAGACTGGCTGATGAGGAGACAGCTCTTTTAAGCCGTGATTGACAGCCCGGTCCCACACCGCACTGAAGTGTAGCTTTGGGCATTTTCCTTATTAAACACTCGCGTTCTTCCCGAATCCGAGGTCCTGCAGAGAAAACTGTGTTTCAGTGCCGAACAACATCCGCTACACATCGAGAAGTGTGTGTTTCTGTGTGAGGTGTACCAGTCAAAGGGAAATAATATAAGACGGGACTTGATTTAGAGCCTTTTGGGATTTGATTGTATTCTGAAGTTATTCTTTGAAATTTTGTTAATATTAAAGTTTGTGCAAGCTCAGTTATGTCAACACAAAATTCGGTGCAATGAGGATATTATATATATATATATATATAGAATACAATCAAACTAAGAATACACTAAGAATAATTTGCATGCATTTATTGTGCAAAATTTATTGTGTGTGTATATATATATATATATATATATATATATATATATATATATATATATATATATATATATATATATATACACACACACACACAAAATAAATTTTGCACAATAAATGCATGCAAATTATTCTTAGTGTATTTATATATATATGTGTGTGTGTGTGTGTGTATATTATTGTGCAAAATTAAAAAGAAAATATAATTGTAAATCTACATTTGTATTTTTTGCGAGTCTTAGTTGGGAATTTTAATAGTGATCCACAGAAATAATTTTTTTACTGAAACCGAAATTAACATTTTTCATTTAGCTGAAAAACAAAAATGTCAGTAATGAAATGTCGGTAATTCTACGCTGCTGCTGCTATGATTAATTAATTACACTAGTTGTAATGAAGTCCTCTCAATATTTCAGCCAAACAAACTTTACATACTTTAGCATAATTTTTGTTCACAGTGAAACAAAGCTGACGTCTTAACCTGTTATACAACAAATAGATTATTTTTATGTTTTCCATTGCAGAAATGTGTGTGTATTCTACATTTTTTCACCAAACTGAGTTTATTAGAGGAAACTAATGATCGTTTCCAAACAGGTTTCCTTTAAAGTCGGCATGAAACAGAAGTTGTGAAAGTCTTTTCTGTCTGAGTGAAACGCTTCTGGAACGAGATCAGATGTGGGCGGGGCTTGATTGTGTCTGTGGGGAATTGATTGGATGGTTGTGGTTTCCTATTGGCTGATCTCATGTGAGTGACAGGTTATAGCCCCGCCCTCGTCATCAGAGAAGAGAAGAGATGAGGGGAAGTTATTCTGATTCAAGATTACCAGGAATCTCTCTCTCTCTCTCTCTCTCTCTCTCTCTCTCTCTCTCTCTCTCTCTCTCTCTCTCTCTCTCTCTCTCTCTCTCTCTCTCTCTCTCTCTCTCTCTCTCTCTCTCTCTCTCTCTCTCTCTCTCTCTCTCTCTCTCTCTCTCTCTCTCTCTCTCTCTCTCTCTCTCTC
>CM070827.1:2558576-2583576 GCA_036326025.1 Chrosomus eos
AATGATGTTCATTGTCCTATTGAGCTTTTGCATGTATGATGATCTCGCCTGTCCTTGACGATGTCCATATGTTTATGATATTCTATATTCCTAAAATCTTCCAGATATTACCACTTCCTGTATACGCACCTCCTGCCGGCGAGCCTGAAGAGCATGGTGGACCAGCTGGCCAACTGTGAGGATCTCCTCATGAACTTCCTCGTGTCCGCCGTCTCCAAGCTGCCGCCCATCAAGGTCACGCAGAAGAAGCAGTACAAGGAGACCATGATGGGTCAGGTGAGTGCGACACACGTGAAGAACTTCTCTCAGAGTTTCCCCTCTAGAATGGACAATATTATTTATAAATGTATATCAGTCCCTCCAGAAAAACACGATTATGCAAAGTCTGGGACGCATTTTTCAAATACGCCGCATAAATTGCCGATTTCCGCGCAAGATATGCGGAACTTGCATGATTTCATAATTCTCGCATTTTTGTTGCAAAAAAGTCACGTATATCTCAGGAAGCACACATTTTTATTTTTATTTTATTTCTTTATTTTTCCAGAAGTTGTAGCGTATTCCTTTTGTAAAGCTCCAGAACTAGTTTGACTCATCAATGTTTTGTAAGTTTTAATGCATTTTAAAACCTTAATGTTTATTAAGATCTGAAATATTCCAGCACTTTCTGTGATGTAGTGTGCTTGCTTATCATAGGAAGTAATAAGAAATGACTCTTTACAGTAAGGTAGTAGTCTAGTGAGAACAGGGAACAGGGGAATCACTTTCTCTCTTTCATCAAACCGCAGTTTTTGCAAGTTCCCACAATTTCATTGCATAAAAAATGTGATGAAATATGTGGGATATTTATGCAATTTTAAGAAAACGTGCCGCATAATCAAGGATTTTTGCCCACAAAAAAACTCCACATTTTTCTAGAAGGACTGATATACTTTGAAAAATAACGAAGGACACAGAGTAAGAATAAGCTGTTTGTGTGTTGGTCAAAAATTACCTCTTTCTTTTTTCAATGAAATTGCTGTATATTTAATTCGATAATGTTTTTTATTTAATATTTTGTATTTTTAGGGAATTTTATAGTATTAAATTATATTTATCCTACTGGTATAATCCATTCATTCACTTTTTGAGCATAGACCTGAAAATGAAATAAAAATAAAAAACTTGAAAAAAGTTTTAAAATTTTACATTTATTACTGTGAAAAAGTTTTTTTTTATACGAAATGCATAGTTTTTACAAAACACTTTTAGTCTAAAACTATGAGAAAATATTTAAAATAAATAGAAGAATCCTGAGATAAAAAATTTACACAATAGGTTTCAACATTGATGATAATATGAATGTTTCTTGATCATCAGATCATCATATTATAGTGATTTCTGAAGGATCATGTGACACTGAAGACTGGAGTAATGATGCTGAAAATTCAGCTTTGATCACAGGAATAAATTACACTTTACTATATATAAAACAGTTATTTTAAATGGTCTTTTTTTTCCGTATTTTTAATAAATTGTCATGTTTTTTTTTCTTTGTATTTTTAAACAAATAAGTGCAACCTTGGTGAGCAGAAGAGACTTCTTTAAATGCTGTGTGTGTATGATCTGTATAAAAGCGTCTGATGTTGTGTGTGTTCGTCTCAGTCATCTCGAGCGTCGCGCTGGGCCGACCCGGACCACTTCGCCCAGCGCCAGACCTGCATGAACAAGTTCGCCAGCTGGTTTGGCGGCATGCCACTCGTCCACTCCCAAATGAGACTGGACCCGGTTCTGTTCAAGGACCAGGTCTCCATCCTCCGCAAGAAATACAGGGAGATCGAGCGGCTCTGACCCGACTGGCGGCCCTCCATGGACATCCAGCAGGGGGCCGCGAGAGACTCTCAGGAGCCACGGGTCCACTGTCCCTTCAGCACACGAGGACACACCTGACACACCTGACACACACACACTGACATGCGGATCTTTCCCAGGACACACACACACACCTGAAACGCTGATCTTTCCCAGCACAGGAGCAAAGGACACACACACACCTGACATGCGGATCTTTCCCAGCACACGAGCAAAGGACACACACACTGACACGCGGATCTTTCCCAGCACAGGAGCAAAGGACACACACACACACACACACACACCTGACACGCGGATCTTTCCCAGCACAGGAGCAAAGGACACACACACACACACACACACACCTGACACGCGGATCTTTCCCAGCACAGGAGGGATGCAGCGTCGTGTTAGCACTTCTAAACCTCCACACATCTGGATACATCTTCTCCAATACGTTTCTTTTCCCAGGTTTTGGAGGGGAATGAGTCGGGATTGTGCGCGAGTGAGCTTTATTTACACGTTTTGAGGCGTTGCATTGCAAAAAAAATGGCCTTTATAAATATCAAATATCTAAAAATTCTTAAATCAAGATACTTTTACTTGAGAAGCAACATGACTTAGAATAATAAGTCAAACATTTTTTTAGGGAAATTAGTTTGTGCTTAAAATAAGAACAAATATTTCTGTGGCATAATCTTTATTCACGGGGAAAAACAAGGCGACTCCATTGACAGATATTTTTCTTGTTTTAAGCACACTCACTTCATTTAGATTTGTTTTTACTTGTTGTTTTAAGTCATGTTGTTTCTCAAGTAAATTTGAGTTTGTGCTTAAAACAAGAAAAAATCATTTTCCCTGTGAATGAAGTTTATGTTTCTGACTACACTGAATATTTGTTCTTGTTTTAAGCACAAACTCACTTCAATTTCATGATTTTTTTTAACCTAATGTTGCTTCTCAAATAAATGATCTTTATTTAAGAGCATTTTGATATTTTAAATAAAAAGCAACACAAAAATGAACACTTAAGAAAATTAAGCAACACTTAATTTTTTTTTTTTTTTTTTTTTTGCAGTGTAGACGCTTTTTAATTTTCAAAAGGCTTCATATCGATCAGTGGAAGCGAATCAACGCAGGTGAAAAGTTCACAAACGCAGAAGAAATATTCCAGTGTGCAAAACCATCCTTCAAACACCCTGCAGTATTTCAGTGCTTTTATTCTTTAAAAACAGTGCCAAGACTAATGAGTTTCCGTAAGTGGCTTGTCAAACCCTCCCTATATAATTAACTCATGCAAATCCACCTTAAAATGCATTTTTTCCCCAACTCCTCTGAGCCAGACGTGGTCATAGTAAAAGAGCACGCACACATCAGTGGAGCTGAGAAACTCATCGTAAGTGTGTAGTTTAAGTGAGACGTCTTTATCTTCCCTGTCCGTGTGGAAAATCAGCTGTCCGTCAAAGTTCACCGGCACTAGAAACCTCACTCGGACACGGCTAGTTTATGTGTCCTGCAAAGTGCATACATCAAAATGTACATCCTTTATTCATATCGAGGGAGTGTGTGTTATGTCCAGAGAGTGTGTGTCGCAGTGGCCTTTCGTGATGGCGACTGGACTTCCAGCTGTGAGCCAAAGCCTTTTGATTTTCCCGTCGCATTATCAGGAATTGGGTTTACGCTGATATATTTGTACACTACGTCATTCAAACGCATATCTGACACTGAATGTTTAGGAACCCGAGCTGGGGTGCGTTTCACTAAAGCAGAGATGCTAACTAAGCAATTTCCCAATGCAACAGGTTAGCAACTATGCTTTAGTGAAACGCACCCCTGTTTTTTTTTGTTTTTTTTTACATTGATTCGTGATTTAAAAACCTGCAGTAATGCTCATGTGATTCAACGACCCGGGTGAAAATCCTAATTGTGGCCTGAATTAAATTTTAAAGTGTTTCGTCCATCTTGACATTTGCGTTTAGGTGCTTTGCTTGAATCTTGTTATACAAGTACGTTGAACTTAAAGCCCCTGAAAGCTTCTAGTGTAATTGTCCTCTTTAACGGTTGCATTTGTAATTTAGCTTTGACTTGTTTTAACACAAACGGCCCACATCTGGTTGAGTTTTACATTCAGAAAACCAATTTTAAAAAAAATTCTCCAGCATTTAAACCTATGATTGTCATTGTTCAGAGTTTCATGCATAAGCGTGACTTCTCACTGTACATACAGCTGGATCTACATGATTATGTGTGTGTGAGTGTGAGTGTGTGTGTGTGAGATGGTTTTAGGGGCATTGAATGTCTGTTTTAAAGAATATCTGTCTCTGTGCCCTTGCCAACGCTGTCATCAGGGCTTGTGATCCGCCAACGTCGCTCAAGGCTCGTGTCAGCGCACAGTCCACACACACTGATAGGTGTTTGCGTTGATGCCCGTGTTATTTTAATTACCCAGCTTAACGTGACAAAGCCATTCATTTGCAACGGGCCGGTTGAATGCTGCTGCTACACACATGCAAGATCACCAAAGAATCTTGGCGAAATTAAACTCATGCAATTAACTGTATTATGTTGCTTTAGCGAAATCATTTCTCTCTGTTTGTTTGCATCATTTACTCATGATCATACTGTCTGGAAGCTAACTGGTGAATTTGCATACTAACTTTAACCCGTTCTGTGATTAGCAATAAGCAATATGGATTCCTGCTCAAATGTCACTGATCTCTCCCTGATTGTGCCTTTTGATTCGAGTGAAGTGAGTTTGCGACCTGGATAACGTTGGACACTAATAAGGACTCGACTGCGTTGCTCACGTTAGGCTGGTAACCAGACTTGCATGACCACTTAGACTATTTATGAGTAAATACTGGTTTGTTTTGGGTTATTTTTGTTCAGATTTATTTGTTTTGCTCCCTCCTGTCCTGACCCGTCATCCCAGTAATTAACAGATGACTTTTTATAGAGGTAATAAAGAAATTGCAGAATGCCAATTTTGTATGAATGATTTATAAGAAAATGAATAAAGTCATATTTGATGCTATAATGATGTGACTTGTGTGTTGTGTTTCCGGTTAAAGGGGTGGTTGATTGCGATTTCACTTTTTTCATTTTACATAGTGTGTAATGTTGCTGTTGGTGCATGAACATTATCTGCAAAGTTGCAGCGCTGAAAGTTCAATGTAAGCAGAGATATCGTCTTTTAAAAATCAGGAAGTGTAAATGCCTACAAAAACGACTCGATTGGGACTACAGCTGGGTTTTAGACGTCACTAACCCATACATTTGCATCAACACTCCCTCCGGAATAGGCAAAAAAGGGCATGATCATATTTCTGCGGCTTTGCCGAAGAGAAAGAGTTACAGGGGAGAGCTAGCCATGCCGTCAAAAGTGTGTTATTTTCATCCAGCTGTCAGGTCTTCTGTGTTCGGGCTTACTACGGACGCTGTAGTTCGTCAACAGTGGCTACAATTTATGTTGGATAATGTTTCTGACAATTACAATCGTAGTTTAGCCCTTTGTGCGGCACATTTCACTGAAGACAGCTTCCTGAATCTCCAACAATTCAATGCCGGATTCCACAAGAAACTGTTGCTAAAACCTGAAGCTGTTCCAACGTTAAAACCAGAAGCAGCAGTTCTTGGGCCACAACCTGTAAGTAAGACTTAATCATTTTAAACGTATTTGTATAATTTTAGACGTGGTTTCGTTTTATCAAGGACGTAAACAAATGCCAGCGCTGGCTTTATAGTCACTTGTTATGCTATTTCGTGTTTCTATGGCAAACGCGTACAAACATTTTGGACCTGAATTTGTAATCATATAGATTTTGTAAATGTATTTGCCATGTATAGCTACTTTATGACGTAGTTCCCTTATCGAGTCGGTCTCTCGACATTACGTATGGGGAAATGAAGTTTCAATCAATCTTATGAAGTCTGATTGAATAACTCTTTTGCTTGCAAATAGCCAATGGCGATCCCGCCCTCACCTGATTGGCTGACACTCCTCAATATAGGTGACGGCGAGCGCCAAAAACCTCAGAATCTTTTTTCTTCACTCGAGTCTGTTTCACCGTTGATGTACGCATTCAGAGCGGAATATAGCAAGGAGTTTTTCCCCTCTCGCGTTCCGGTGGATTATAGAATGTCTCTTTGTCGCATGTGTGGTGGACCCATCGATTTCCCGGACGCACACGAAAACTGTGTGCTGTGCCTGGGCCGGGCCCACGCGGAGGCGGCACTCGAGGGATCGGGATGTCGTGCCTGTGAGGAGCTTCCCATCAAGATCCTTCGTGCAAGGCTGGCCGTTACACGTAACGACGGCCTTGTGTCTCCTGCCTCTCCCCAGTCTGCCGCCGTCGAGCCGCGGACCGGGAGACGGCAGAGAACTCCATCCGTGGATTCTGTCGAGGCGCTGACGTCGGCCCAAGGCCCACGCCATCCTCACGTGGCAGAGCCCGTGAGTTACTCTGAGGCCTGTTACCGCCCTCCTAAGGAAGCGCGGGAAATGGTCTCGTTCGGATACGACGATGACGACGTCATGTCTACCAGTGCCTCCGACCCAGGAGCTTGGTCCGAGTCTCCGTCTGAAGGCGCCCCCGCCTCTCTGGATGCGGAGCTTATGGCCATTCTCACAGAGGCTGTGGCTGATATGGAGCTGGAGTGGACAGCGCCCAAGGAGATGCCGTCTAAGAGATGGATGGATGGCTCCTTCCTCGGCGCGAGCCGTCAGGCTGAAGCCCCGCGGAGACCCGCCCCCTTTTTCTCGGAGGTCCACGAGAAACTCACCAGATCATGGCGCTCCCCTTACTCAGCCCGAGCCCATGCACAAGGTACCCAGCTGCTGACTACAGTGGAAGGGGCGGAGAAATTGGGGTACACGCGATTGCCTCCCGTCGAGGATGCCATCGCGGCTCATCTAGCGTCTTCTCCTGGCTGGAAGACCGCCCAACTGCCTTCTAGACCATGTCGCGCTACTGCTCACATCGCTGAGAAGGCTTATACTTCAGCTGGACATGCAGCATCTGCCCTCCACACGATGGCAATCCTGCAAGTTTTCCAGACGCGACTCCTAGGGTCCCTGGATGAGGGAATCCCGGACCCTGAGTTGCCTAGGAAACTGCGCACGGCGGCAGATCTCACTCTGGCGGCGTCAAAAAAGGTCGCCCAGGGGATCGGCCGCAATATGGGCAGTCTCGTGGCCCTACATCGCCATCTGTGGCTGACGCTGTCGGGGATGCGCGACGCGGATAAAAAGCAGTTCCTGGACGCGCCGGTAAGCCCTACGGGCCTTTTCGGCGTTGCGGTGGAGTCGCTATCTGATAAGTACGCCGAGACCGTCAAGCAGTCTAGGATGATGCCCCATCTACTGCCGAAACGGTCTCAAGCCCCCCTGCAGCGAGATCCAGATCTTCATCTGCGCAGCGCCCGGCGGGACCTGCCAGACGCGCGTCACCGAACGCGGCAGAGCGTCGCGAGCCGGAGCCTCCCTTCCGTCAGAGGCAGCAGTTCAGGAAGCCCCGCTTTGGTGCGAAGCCGGCCTCTAGCAGCCAAGGGCGCCCGGCGGGCAAAAAAGAGCAGCGGTCCTGATGTGCGTGTCGGGGAGGAGAGAGCGCGGGACGTGTTCGTCGGACCCGCTGCGAAGAGGGCGTGTTCCCGCCCAGAGTTCGACGTGAATGTGTTGATTTTGAAACCGCTGTGTTCTGTTTCAATAAACAAAGTGCATTACATGTCTCAGCAAAAGAGCTTTCTTCCTCCCTATACTATTACCCGCGTCATAAGCGAAACCTCTCCCCCGGGAGACGCTTCGCAAAGCGGAAGCTCGGGGAAACCCGAGAAGGTGGCTATTTTTGTCCCCGTGCAAAAGACCGCGGACGATTCACCTGTCCTTCATGTAGCGGTCAATGCCTCCCCGGCGGCTGGCGCTCTGCCCCCGCCGCAGCAGTCATTAAAGCCCCCCTTATCGAGTCACCTGAGCGCGTGGTCGACGCTACCGACGGCATCACATTGGGTATTAAACACGATAAGACGTGGCTATACGCTCCAATTCGCTCGCAGACCACCCCGCTTCGGCGGCGTGATTATGACAGAGGTGTCAGAACAGAGCGCTCCGTTACTCCGGGCAGAAATCTCCTCGCTCCTGGCCAAACAAGCAGTAGAGACAGTGCCCGAGGAGCGAAAAAATTCCGGTTTCTACAGCCGTTATTTTCTAGTACCAAAGAAGGACGGAGGTATGCGCCCCATTTTGGATCTGAGATTACTGAACAAAGCGCTCGCAAAACGCGCGTTCAAAATGATAACAGTGAAGCAGATCCTCGCGCACATTCAGCCCGACGATTACTTCATTGCAGTGGATCTAAAGGATGCATACTTCCACATTCAGATAGCCCCACATCACAGGCGCTTCCTTCGGTTTGCATTCGAGGGTGTGGCGTACCAGTTCAAAGTGTTGCCGTTCGGGCTGGCCCTGGCCCCCCGTGTATTTACAATGTGCATGAATGCAGCGCTTGCTCCCCTGAAGCTCAGTGGAATGCGCATTCTGAACTATCTCGACGACTGGTTAGTCATCGCGCGGTCGGGGAGTGCCCTCGAGGAACACAAACACAGACTCCTCGCCCACCTGACAGGATTGGGACTGTCTGTGAACATGCAGAAGAGCGCGCTTCGACCGTGCCAGTCTATTACATTCCTTGGTATGGTGCTGGACTCACGCGCTATGATCGCAAAGCTGTCAGAGTCGAGAATCCAGTCGATTCAGAGTTCATTAGCCCTATTCGTTCAAGGCAGAGCCATCCCCTTAAAAACGTTTCAGAGGCTACTCGGTCTGATGGCAGCTGCAGCCTCCGTCTGCAGACTGGGCTTGTTGCACATGAGACCGCTTCAGCACTGGTTACAGAGACGAGTGCAGTCGCGGGCGTGGAGAACGGGAAAGGAACGCCTTATAATAACGCGTTCATGTCTGGAGACTCTTGCGCCTTGGTTCGACACGACCATGTTCGAGCAGGGGGCTGCTTTGGGCAGAGTGGTCAGACGCGTAGTGGTCACTACGGATGCGTCACTGTCAGGCTGGGGAGCCCTCTGCGATGGCAGACCGGCATTCGGTACGTGGACAGGAGACCAGACGCGCTGGCATATAAACTGCTTGGAGATGGAAGCGGTTCATCTAGCGCTGCGGGTTTTCCTCCCGTTTGTGAAAGACCGTCATGTTCTCGTCAGGACGGACAACACGGCGGTGGTGGCGTACATAAATCGCCAGGGAGGTTTACGTTCGCGATCCCTACAGGGGCTAGCGAGGCGGCTGTTACTATGGACAGACAGAGTACTACTGTCGATTCGAGCAGTGCATGTGCCGGGCAGTTTGAATTGCGGCGCAGACATACTGTCCAGGGATGGCATTGTGCACGGGGAGTGGAGGCTTCATCCGCAGACGGTAAACATGATCTGGAATCTGTTTGGCAAAGCGGAGATCGACCTCTTTGCTTCGCAGGAGAACGCCCACTGTCCGCTGTACTTTGCATTGACGACAGCCCCTCTAGAGGGAGACGCACTGTCGAGCCGCTGGCCGAAGGGTCGGAAGTATGCTTTCCCTCCGATCAAGCTAATGCCGCTGGTGCTGCAAAAGATCAGGGAGGAGAAATGTGCGTTGGTTCTGGTAGCGCCCAAATGGCCCAACCAGCCGTGGTTCCCGGAGCTAGTGAACATGGCGCGTTTTCCCCCGTGGCGGATACCGCCGAGAAGAGACCTCCTATCTCAGGCGAAGGGCACCATATGGCACCCCAACCCGGAGCTGTGGGACCTGCATGTGTGGCAGATCAGCATGGAGTATCACAACGGGTGCTGCAGACAATAGCAGAGGCTAGAGCCCCTTCGACGAGGCGCTTATACGCTCTGAAGTGGAAAGTGTTTGCTAACTGGTGTGTTGACAAAAAGGAGGACCCCAAGAATTGCGATATTTCCATTATTTTGACCTTCCTACAGGAACGTCTGGATGTTGGCAGTTCGCCATCTACACTGAAAGTTTACATGGCCGCTATTGCTGCTTTTCGTGATGTGCTGGATGGACATTCAGTGGGGAAACACCCTTTGATAACGAGTTTCCTCCGGGGAGCGAGGCGGCTTTCCCCCCCCCGCCTTCGTCAGATGCCGGTCTGGGATCTGGCGTTAGTACTTAGTGCGCTGTCCGACCCACCTTTTGAACCAGCTGAGTCTAGCGACATTAAAGTACTCTCATTCAAGACGGCGTTTCTGCTCGCGCTAGCTTGTGGAAAACGGGTGGGGGACTTGCATGCCCTGTCAGTAAACAGTGCATGCATGCAGTTTGGACGATTGCATGGTCAGACTTTTACCCAAGCGCGGATATTCGCCTAAAGTGCTCTCAACGCCGTTCAGAGCCCAGGTGGTCACAATTCCAGCATTTTGCCCTGATGAGGACAGTGTTTCAGTGTCTCAGAGGCACGCTTTGTGCCCCGTGCGTGCCCTGCGTGCTTATGTGAACAGAACTAGCCTTTTTCGAACTTCAGAGCAGCTTTTCGTCTGCTACGCGGGTGCCAAGAAGGGCGGCGCTCTGTCGAAACAGAGGCTATCTCACTGGATAGTGGAAGCTGTGTGACTGGCTTATGCTTCTCGGGGAGTCGTTTGCCCTATAGGAGTGCACGCCCACTCCACTAGGAGTTTGGCGTCATCTTGGGCATGGGCGAAAGGCATGTCTATTCAGGACATCTGTTTCGCGGCAGGCTGGTCATCTCGTAACACGTTTGCGAGATTCTATAACTTGAATATTCCCTCGTTCGCACCACATGTTCTGTCAGTGCATGGAGAAGCTGAGCTGTCATTGGACTAGGTACGCCCCGGCTGGCGCGCGCTCTAGCTGCGGTTCGACCAAGTCGTGCAGACAGTGCCAGTTATTAACAATAGCGATCATGTTCACTATATTGTGTTCTTTATTATGCCCGCATTCATAAGCCGGCAGTGTATTCCTAAGCACCAATCACATTGCTGCAATTCCCCATTCACTTCAGTTCAGCGTTGCTTAACTATGTGGGAGGGGCTACGTTGATGCGGATGCCGACTTGGCTCTGTGCCAATATGTGTTTCAACCAGGTCCGGTGTCTGATCCTCAGCTGTTTGAGGTAGGGATTAGTGCTTGTGCTACTTGAGCTCGTTGCGAGCTGGGCAGGCTTTCCCACGCGGCGGGGGTTTTATTGTTCCCCATACGTAATGTCGAGAGACCGACTCGATAAGGGAACGTCTCTGGTTACTCACGTAACCGTAGTTCCTGAGAGGAGGGAACGAGACATTACGTAACCTGCCGTGTGGGAAGGGCGTACAGTCTCCTTACTCTCGTTCAGCTAAGATTCTGAGGTTTTTGGCGCTCGCCGTCACCTATATTGAGGAGTGTCAGCCAATCAGGTGAGGGCGGGATCGCCATTGGCTATTTGCAAGCAAAAGAGTTATTCAATCAGACTTCATAATTCGAGGAAAATGGATTTCCCCATACGTAATGTCTCGTTCCCTCCTCTCAGGGAACTACGGTTACGTGAGTAACCAGAGACGTTTTTCGATTTGATCATGAACGTGATCGATGTCAACAGTGTTTGTTTATAGTAGCTAGTTTATATCGATGCTAAGAAAACGATACACAGAGTAAACTAAGTTTTGTTAATAGCTAAACGGTTGTTCATTATATCGATAAAACAATAACTTTAAAAAACTGTATTACTCATGTAATCATTTGTTTAAAATGTTTAATCAAGATAAAAACGTATCTCAAAAAGCTAACAAGCAGCAGTAGCATTTTCAATTATAACAGGCTATCAAACTTCCTATGTAATAATAGAAGAATAGAATAATAATAATTCAAAAACGTACCATTCAGAAACGTTTTGTAACAGCCGTGTTTGGGGAGGTTCTGCTTGACTCTCTTCATCGCCGCTTTCTGGGTCTGATTCTGGCTCAAACTGATACGGCAGTATCCATTGTTTACATGGAGCACATGAGACTCATGCCCGTAAAGGCAAGGGGCGTGACGGTTCCGGACAACGTGCGCTACGCAGTTTAGCCAATTACAACACACCGGCCCAAACTAACCAATCTGAGCCCACTGCCTGTTTCTGAGGGAGTGGTTTCATAGAATCAGGAAGCAAACCGGTCGTTCAAATGACAGAGGAGAAAGCGGCTTACAATAAAGGTGAAATTTATGAAAAATAAGACTTTTAAAAAAAGAAAAAACACGAATACATGTTATATTGCACCCCATAAACACAATCATGCAAAGAAAAAAAGCAGTAAACCACCCCTTTAAAGGATTAGTTCACTTTTAAAAAAAACTTTTGCTGATAATTTACTCACCCCCATGTCCTCCAAGATGTCCATGTCTTTCTTTCTTCAGGCGAAAAGAAATGAAGGTTTTTGAAAAACATTCCAGGATTTTTCTCCATATAATGGACTTCAATGGGACCCAAACGGTTCAAGGTCCAAATGACAGTTTCAGTGCAGCTTCAAAGGGCTTTAAACGACACCAGACGATGAATAAGGGTCTTATCTAGCCAAACCATCGCTCATTTCAAAAATAAATAAAAAAGTTTAGGCTTTATAAGCACAAATGCTCACCTTGCTCTGTTCTGTGATGCACGTTCCTGACGTTCGTCCGTGACCTTTTCAACGTAATTGAGTATCATGTGACGTCACATGAACGCGCATCACAGAACAGATGCGCTTAAAAAAGTTTAACTTTTTTATTTATTTATGAAATAATCGATGGTTTGGCTAGATAAGACCCTTATTCATCGTCTGGTGTCGTTTAAAGCTCTTTGAAGCTGCACTGAAACTGTCATTTTGACCTTGAACCGTTTGGGTCCCATTGAAGTCCATTATATGGAGAAAAATCCTGGAATGTTTTCATCAAAAACCTTCATTTCTTTTCGACTGAAGAAAGAAAGACATGGACATCTTGGATGACATGCGGGTGAGTAAATTATCAGCAAAAGTTTTTTTAAAAAAGTGAACTAATCCTTTAATAGTCATAAAAAGTGGAAATGTGGTAGAAAAAGTCATATTTATAATATCGCTGAATCAACCTGAGTACATTTAGAAATAACTCAAGGTTATAATTTCAGGTCACACTTTTTACTGTGAGTATCAAACCGTTCATGATGAAATTCATTACTATTGATTGTAAATATTTTCTCATATTGTGATTAATATCTAATTCTGAAATCAGATCATTAATTTCTGTAATATTGTGCTGGTATGGGACACATTACACACAGGAGGCAGTCGAGATGTGCATTTGTTGTTTATGTAGATATATTAACAACACATTAATAGGCTATGCAATGTTCCACACAATATTTTCTGCAAGTTATGATTGAGAAACATACAGTTTAAAAGTAAATAGGCGCTATCACTCATGCAGAATATGAGGACTATACTTGTGTGAAAGGTTCATTTGCGAGTGTATGAGTGAATAATGTTCATCAGGCTGAAGATTGAGTCCGAGGCAGAAGCAGTGCGCGGGGTTTCAAGCGTGTGTTATGAATATAGCAGAATCTCTACTTTCCTTCTAGCAATTTTGTGGCTCGCTGCTCTTTAGCGCATCTGTCCTGCCTCTGAAAACTGTGAACGCTGATCACTGGAGCGGTCAAGACGTGTGGGGACGCTCGTATTTACGAGGGAGAAGCTCGGGATTTTCTTTACGTGTTTGGGAATGACATTGTCAGGCTTTATTTACAACTACATAAGCTAATTGCCTGCATTGTAATATGATAATGTAATAGGTAATGATAAAAGTTTACAGTGGCTTCATATTCTAGAAGTTTATGAACCTTTGCAGTATTTTGTGTAGTTAATGAAGAAAAGGTTCACCGCCATCTTACTGCGACGAAAGTGACCTGAACCACCTGACTGTGTGTGTAAACACAACTTCCAACTCGTATATACCAACTTCCCAGGAGGACCTGAACGCATCATATGTACAACACTCTGTGTGTGTGAGAGAGTGTTTGTGCGAGCGTGTGTTTGTGTGACTGAGTGTGTGAGAGAGAGTGTATTTGTGTGAGCGTGTGACTGAGTGTGTGTGCGCGCACAAGCGTATGTGAATTTGTGCAAGCATGTGTTAGTCGCACAAACACACTCTCTTAGTCGCACAAACACACATATTCACAGTCGCCTTCAGAGTGTGTAAGAGAGCGTGTGTGTGTGTGCGTGTGTGTTTGTGCGACTGTGTGTGCGCGTGTGTGCGTGCGTGCGCGCGCGTGTGTGTGTTTCAGCTCCTGACAGCCAGCATGGAGTTGATCTCCCAGATGAGGTTTCTGAGCTGGTCCATAATCATCTTCAGCTGTTGGTTCTTCTGTTTGAGTTTCTGTGATAAAAAAGGAAATAAACATAATTTCAGTAAATATGAGCTGTCTGAGCAGAACATCAGTACAGTACATAACAGCAGTTTCTTTTCTGAATAACATACACACACACACACACACACAGCATTAACTCCTCATGTCACAGTATATGTTGATTTCTGTGCAGAGCTATACTCAGTAAAGTGTGTGTTCTTCAAAATCTGCATCAACAGAAACTATATTTTACCGGAGACACAGATGTGAGAACAGAATAATGTTTGGATTATTTTGATCGTACCGTCTTTGTTTTTCTCTAAAGAATTACTGAATATTGATTCAAAAACCTCTCAGATGATTTAGTGAAGGATTTGTTACACTGATTCAAAACGCTAGAGTGTGTGGTGTGTGCGTGTGCGTGTGGTGTGTGTGTGTGTGTGCGTGTGCGTGTGAGAGAGAAAGAGAAAAATTGTGTGTGTGTGTGTTTAAATGATTTAATTTAATTGAAAGAAGTAATTTGCTCGTGAATCAGACTGGGAGTCAAATCAATTCAACGTATCCGCCTTATTTTGCAACGCGCAAGTAAGAGATTCTCGGCGAACGAGCGAGACTTCGGTTTATTAGATGTAAATAACTAGAAGAGTAAAGAGCAGTAAAACCATTATGATTACATGATGATACTAAGATAAAAAAACATGATAACAAATACCAGTTGCACTACCATAACACTGATAAAGTCAAGACGTTTGGCTGTTTTCAACCCAAGTGAATAAAAGTGATACAAGAGATTTGACTGTAGTGTTGAACTGCCTGGACACACTCACACTCACACTCACACACACACACACACACACACACACACACACACACACACTCACTCACTCACTCACTCACACACACACTCACACTCTCTCACACACACACACACACACACACTCTCTCACTCTCACACACACACACACACTCTCACTCACACAACACACACACACACACACTCTCACTCACACACACACTCACACAACACACACTCACACTCACACTCTCAAACACACACACACACTCACACTCTCACACACACACACACACTCACTCACACTCACACACACACTCTCACACACACACACACTCACAGACTCCACCACACTCTCACACACACACACACACACACACATCACACACTCCACTCACTCACTCACTCACCACTCACACACACACACACACCACACACACACACCACACCACCACTCACTCACTCACTCACCACACACACACACACACACACACACACACACACACACACAGCTTGTTAACGAGAGAGATGTCAGTGTGGTTATAACATGCTGTGCCTCTCTGAGCTTCAGGGAAGAGTAATGCGCTTAACGGAGCAGAACTGTTTACTCGGCACACTTTACCCCTTAAACATAAGCAGAGCTCTATTTAGATGCTGGTGGAGTACGAGTGTTCCTGCTGACCGTCTGATCCCCTATAGCCTCAGTCTACACTTCTGAAATGAATAGCCCACTTCCACTGGACAATGCAGCATGTCACTGAGCATTCATCATCTCCACGTGTTCTATTGTGGGAATATCTCGTGACTGCAGCTGGTTTTAGTGGAAACACGCTCCCCTGATCTCAATCCAATAGAGCCCAGCTCAACCCGGAGATCATGAGGCCTGTGTCGAGTTAACCTGGAATAATAACTCCAGTTTTCCTGAATCCTTGCCACAAACCTGAGCCTGGGTTCTCCCAAGGTTTTTTCTCCATTCTGTCACCTGATGGTTCCTTGCCACTGTTGCCTTCGCCTTTTGGCTTGCTTAGTTGGGGACATTTAATTTTCAATTGAACAATACTATTACAACATTGTTTTCCTGTTATCTCTGTAAAGCTGCTTTGAAGCAATTTGTATTGTAAAAAGCGCTATATAAATAAAGGTGACTTGACTTGACTTGACAAACAATCCCCAAATCTTAAAAAGTTATGCTCCAAATTTGAGGTTGATATCTCAAAACATGAGCTTTAAGTAAGATGTTGTTTGGGCGCAATACCAAATATTTTTTGGTGTATTTTTCACACAATTTTTCTATTACATACATACAAACCACACTTATATACATACCAAACACACACAATTATACCTGTATAATGCATCTAATCGGCTCTATAAAATGCAGAAAAAAAGGAATAAAGTATTTTATTTGCTTTATAGGCCAAACTTGAGAAAATGGCCCGTCTGGTAAAAAATGGTAGATAAAGTTTAATTTTGAAGCCTTGCCAACAGAATGAAAGACTATTAACAACGATTACATCATTTTATAGTTAAATAGCTCTGCGATTAAATATTGTGGTTTTAATGGGTTTCAATGAGGAGATTTTTGTCCGAAAGGCGCTGAGAGGAACTATTTCATGCATCTAGTGCAAAATAGATTTATTAAAGCAAATTTTTAAAGCAAAAATACACACATGTGCCTAAATTTATGCAGTTTGCATTAATGAGGCAAAATTATCAACAACAAAAAAAAAAAACTACTGTTTTCTACTGATAGAGTATGTTCATGAGCGGTTTAATTCATAAAATGTCCTTAAAATTAAAAATGAATACAAACAAAATCAATTAAAGTGGCCTTAAAGTGGTATTAAAGGGCCTATATGCGTTTTTCTGAAATTTAAACTCGCGACTGACACCTGTGGCCAAAAAACAGAACTGCTCTTCCTTTCTGCTCGCTCTCGCAGCCAGGGTTGCCAGGTCTGCACAACAAAACCAGCCCAATTGCTCATCAAAACTAACCCAATCACGGCCAAAAATAGTCAAATAGTGTTCCCGGGTGTTTCCCGATAACAATCATGTTCCAGTGAGTAAAACAATCGCGTCAACCCGTGCACTACACAAACAACCCGCGGAAACAGTGCAGGCATACGGACCTGGCAACACTGCTCGCAGCGCTCGTACGTGCGTGCACACTTCACAAGTCATCTGCTGCCTGCAAGGAGGTCAACATTACGTTTACAGAGGTAAGAACAGTCAAAAACATATATTGTAGTTTGCGAGTGTAGGCTACTTGCTGACTAGCAGTGGTGGCAGAGTGATCTGAAACGTTTAACATGAACGCGCTTGACGTCACATCCGCAGACAGCGCGAGAAAAATCCGACCCGACAGAAAATAGGAAAAATATGATACAGGCTTATAGGTGCACCCACTGTGAGCGGACAAGGTGTCAGTATGCTCAACAGGAGATGCTGGAGTCATAAATGGTCAAATAAAAAGGCTATTGTTACGTTTATCTTGGGGAAAAAGTTGCATACAGTCCCTTTAAAAAATAAAAAATAATCAAAAAAATAACACAGATTTATGCATGTCATTGCGAAAGAATGTTTACAATAAAAGTCAAACATCAAACTCTATTTTTTTGTCAATAGAATGAAAATTAATTCTTTAAAATTTCTTGTATTGTGTTCCAACAACATGAGCCCGTTAACATAATAAAATTTTTGGGTGAACTATACCTATAATAGTGAATAATGAACTATAATACTTTTTTTTACTTTTTTGTAAAAAAAGTATAATACTTTTTTGGTGTCTATAAACACAAGCTTTTGCAGAAGACAATCAGAAGAGAAAAACACACTCCAAATTAGACAAACATAATAATATATAACATAAGATCAAAGTAAAGATGTTAGAAGAGTTTTTGATCAAACGTGGACTTATTAAGATGATGTGTTAGAAGCACTGCACCAATTCACAAAGACAAAAGTGTTTTTTCCAATAGCACCCAAAACTGAGAAGCACAAGAGTCTGAAATTTATTTAAATCAGATTTACAGCGAGCGATTGAGAACTGGGGTTTAATACCAGTTAATGCATGTTTATTAGAGAATGATCAAACTCTTCATTATTAAAGCTGCGCTTTGGCTAATAATCCGCCTTCATATCTCTCGGATCGTTCGGTTCTGATAGAGCTGACGTCACAACATCTCTAGTGCAAACATGGAGTTCTGCTTATCTATTTCAGACTCACTTTCCCAAAACACGGACTACGATTGACTAATCATCATTGAATCGGGAAACCTTTAACCTTTAGCTTTAAACTGAAAACTCTGGCATCATCCGTTTCACAATCTGTGTTGCTGGAAAATCATATGATCTTTTTCCCATGTGCAACGTAAGATGATTTATCTTTTTTTCATAAAAGGTAAGTTGCAATTTTTATTGGTTCCTAAAAAATATATTTAATATACACACTACCGTTCAAAAGTTTGGGGTCGGTAAGATGTTTAATGTTTTTAAAAGAAGTCTCTTCTGCTCACCAAGGCTGCATTTGATTAAAAATTGTGCAATATTATTGTACTGTAAATCAGCTGTTTTCTATGTGAATATATAGTAAAGTGTAATTTATTCCTGTGATCAAAGCTGAATTTATCATCATTACTCCAGTCTTCAGTGTCACATGATCCTTCAGAAATCACTATAATATGATGATTTGATGCTCAAGAAACATTTATGATTATTATCACAGTTGAAAACAGTTTTGCTGCTTCATATTTTTGTGCAAACCGTGATTCATTTTTTTCAGGATTCTCTGAAAGTTCAAGAGAAAAACATTTAATTAAAAAATAAATATTTTGCATTATTATACATGTCTTTACTGTCACTTTTGATCAATTTAATGCGTCCTTTCTGAAGAAAAGTATTAATTTCTTTAAAAAAAGAAAATCGTATTGACCCCAAACTTTTGAACAGTAGTGTATATATATATTTTAGAAATCAATAAAGATTGCAACTGACCTCTATGAAAAAAAGAGCATATAAATATCAGATAAGACTACCACTTTCAGTGATTTTGACAAATTCAGACAAACTAAATGTTTTTATTTATTTATTTATTTTATCTTTGGTCATGTCATGAAAGTGAGTCAGGAGGACTGACTGTTAAATTGAATAAAAAAGAATATAATATAAATATTGGGAAATAATTTAATTAAAAATAAATTAAATAACATAAAATAATAAAAATAGAATAAAAAATCTATTAAAATAAAATAATGAAAAAATTTAAATAGAATAAAAAAATAATGTAAAATAATGAAACCATAAAATAATAAAAATAAAAAAAAATGTAAAAAACTAATAATAACATGAAATGATAAAAAAATAAAGAATGAATTAATGAATGAATGAACGGACGAATGAAACTTTTCTGTGAACTGGCACGGACTCTCTCATGTCGTCTATCTTGCAGAGTAAATGATGTGGACAGTGTGTTTTGGCATTAATGCCGATGCTGAACATCCAAAACTGAACTCGCTTCATCAGCGGTTTATTCTGATCAAAGCTGAAGCCAGATGGCCCTGTGTGTGTGTGTGTGTGTGTGTGTTGTGTGTGTGTGTGTGTGTGTGTGTGTGTGTGTGTGTGTGTTGTGTGTGTGTGTGTGTGTGTGTGTGTGTTGTGTGTGTGTGTGTGTGTGTGTGTGTGTGTGTGTGTGTTGTGTGTGTGTGTGTGTGTGTGTGTGTGTGTGTGTGGGTGTGTGTGTGTTGTTGTGGTGTGTTGTGTGTGTGTGTGTGTGTGTGTGTGTGTGTGTGTGTGTGGTTGTGTGTGTGTGTGTGTGTGTGTGTGTGTGTGTGTGTTGTGTGTGTGTGTGTGTGTGTGTGTGTGTGTGTGTGTGTGTGTGTGTGTGTGTGTGTGTGTGTGTGTGTGGTGTGGTGTGTGTGGTGGTGTGGTGTGTGTGTGTGTGTGTGTGGTGTCTGCTGATGGCAGGAACACAGTAAATGATGAGTGACAGGGAAACACTGCACAACTGCCCTTCAACACAAATCCTCCAGACATGTTGACAAGACAGCAAAGCCTGTGAAAGAAGCTAAAAATACAAAAGATTTTCACATTTTCTGAAGAAAATGCAGTTCAAGACACCTACACTACATGATGTTTGTACAGGATCCTTCAACACTTTCCAAAGCGACCAAGAAAAGCCCATAATGCACCGAGAGATGGAGCCGTTACATATGTTCATTCTGTTTTAGGTCAGGCTTAATAACACCGTATTATACATAACATCCATTACAATCATTAACCCGCATGTTCTGAAACCCAGAGATCCCAAAGTTATACATAACAATAGTCATTTATACAGTAATCTATAGCTTTTTAATAAATATACACTATACCGTTAAAACGATTAGGGTCGGTAAGGTTTTCTTCATGTTTCTTCTGCATTTATTTGATTAAAAATGCAGTAAAAACAGTAAAATTGTGAAATATTATTTCAATGTAAATCACTGTTTTCTATGTGAATATATAGTAAAGTGTAATTTATTCCTGTGATCAAAGCTGAATTTTCAGCATCATTACTCCAGTCTTCAGTGTCACATGATCCTTCAGAAATCACTATAATATGATGATTTGATGCTCAAGAAACATTTATGATTATTATCAAAACAGTTTTGCTGCTTCATATTTTTGTGAAAACCGTGATACATTTGTTTTCAGGATTCTTTAATGAATATAAAGAACAGCATTACACATTTTTTGTTACATTATAAATGTCTTTACTGTAACTTTTGATCAATTTCATGAATCCTTCATAAAATACAATGAATTTTCCTTACAAAAAAACATTTGAATAATGGTATAGTTTTTTTATAAGCATATGGCAATAAGGTTCATTAGTTAAATATTATTTAACTACCTTAGTTAACATGAACTAAGAATGAACAATACGTCTACAGCATTAATTAATCTTAGTTCATAATAATTTCAACATTTACTAATACATTATTAAAAGCAAGGGTTGTGTTTGTTAACATTAGTTAATGCACTAATGAACAAACAATGAATAGCTGCATTTTTATTAACAAACATTCACAATGATTAATAAATACTGTAACAAATGGATGTTATTAAATGCATTAACTGATGTTAAATAATGAACGTTATTGTAAAGTGTTCCCAGTGAAACTGGCTATAGCATGTTCTGTAAACGCTCTTTTCTGACATGCTCTCCGCCGTAAACAGAGGCTGTGTAAAATGTCAAAGTATTGCAGGTCGTCTCCATTGATCCCCAGTGTTTTTCAATCTCTCAACACCAGACCGCTGTCAGCCCGAGCTATTGATTTGCTGGATATCGTTACTCAGTTTACAGTGCTTATATCAAACCTTCATGTCCATTCCCGGCCCACTCCATCTGAGACCACACACACACACACACACACACACACACAGTGCTGAATTAACATAAACCGATCTACTTGCAAATGATCTCCTTTCCTCTCTCGAATGCCTCATTATTTTGGTTCCACTAGAGCACTTCATAAACAAGAAGCTAAACTCAATTAAACACACAATGTTCGGGTTGAGAAGTTCATCAGATCTTCAAAGCGAGCTTTGGGTTTTGGGATAAACAGTGTGTGTGTGACTGGGACGAGTGGGAGTGGAAGAAGGATTGATGGAGAAACGAGGAGAAAGGAAGAGAAAGAAGGAAGGAAAGAAAGAGTGAAAGAAAGGAAAGAAAGAGAAAGAAAAAGAAGGAAAGAAAGAAAGAGTGAAAGAGAAAGGAAAGAAAGAGAAAGGAAAGAAAGAAGGAAAGAAGGACAGAGAAAGAGAAAGAATGAAAGAAAGAAGGAATGAAGGAAGGAAGAAATAAATAAATAAGGAAAGAGAAAGAATGAAGGAAGGAAGGAGAAAGAGAAAGAAAGAAGGCAAGAGAAAGAGAAAGAAGGAAATAGAAAGGAAAGAGAAAGAAGGAAAGAGAAAGAGAAAGAAGGAAATAGAAAGGAAAGAGAAAGAATGAAAGAGAGAGAATGAAAGAAAGAAGGAATGAAGTAAGGAAGAAATAAATAAATAAAGGAAAGAGAAAGAAAGAATGAAGGAAGGAAGGAGAAAGAGAAAGAAAGAAGGAAAGAGAAAGGGAAAGAGAAAGAAGGAAAGAAAGAAGGAATGAAGGAAGGGAGAAATAAATAAATAAATAAATAAACAAGGAAAGAGAAAGAATGAAGGAAGGAAGGAAGGAGAAAGAGAAAGAAAGAAGGCAAGAGAAAGAAGGAAATAGAAAGGGAAAGAGAAAGAAAGAAAGAGAAGAAGGAAATGAAAGGAAAGAGAAAGAATGAAAGAGAAAGAATGAAAGAAAGAAGGAATGAGTAAGGAAGAAATAAATAAATAAAGAAGGAAAGAGAAAGAAAGAATGAAGGAAGGAAGGAGAAAAGAAAGAAAGAAGGAAAGAGAAAGGAAAGAGAAGAAGGAAAGAAAGAGAAAGAAAAGAAAGAGAAAGAAGAGAAAGAGAAAGAAGGAAAGAGAAAGAAGGAAAGAGAAAAGAAAGAGAAAGAAGGAAGAAGAAAGAAAGAAGGAAAGCGAAAGAGAAAGAAGGAAAGAAAGAGAAAGGAAAGAGAAAGAAGGAAAGAGAAAGAAGGAAAGAGAAAGAGAATGAAGGAAAGATGGAAAGAGAAAGAGAAAGAAGGAACGAATGAAAGAGAAAGGAAAGAAAGAGAAAGAAGGAAAGAAAGAGAAAGAAGGAAAGAGAAAGATAAAGAAAAAAGGAAAGAGAAAGAGAAAGAAGGAAAGAAGAGAAGAAAAAGAATGAAAGAAGGAAAGAAAGAGAAAGAAGGAAAGAGAAAGAAGGAAAGAAGGAAAGAGAAAGAAGGAAAGAAGGAAAGAAAGAGAAAGAAGGAAAGAGAAAGAAAAAAGGAAAGAGAAAGAAGGAAAGAGAAAGGAAAGAAGGAAAGAGAAAGAGAAAGAGAAAGGAAAGAAGGAAAGAGAAAGGAAAGAAGGAAAGAGAAAGGAAAGAAAGAGAAAGAAGGAAAGAGAAAGAAGGAAAGAAGGAAAGAGCTAGAAAGAAGGAAAGAGAAAGAAGGAAAGAAAGAGAAAGATGGAAAGAGAAAGAAGGAAAGAAGGAAAGAGAAAGAAAGAAGGAAAGAGAAAGGAAAGAAAGAGAAAGAGGAAGAAGGACAGAGAAAGAGAAAGAAGGAAAGAGAAAGAGAAAGGAAAGAAAGAGAAAGAAGGAAAGAGAAAGAAGGAAAGAGCAAGAAAGAAGGAAAGAGAAAGGAAAGAAAGAGAAAGAAGGAAAGAAAGAGAAAGATGGAAAGAGAAAGAAGGAAAGAAGGAAAGAGAAAGAAAGAAGGAAAGAGAAAGAGGAAGAAGGACAGAGAAAGAGAAAGAAGGAAAGAGAAAGAGAAAGGAAAGAAAGAGAAAGAAGAGAAAGAAAGGAAAGAGAAGAAAGAAAGAAAGAAAGAAAGAAAGAAAGAAAGAAAGAAAGAAAGAAGAAAGAAAGAAAGAAGAAAGAAGAAAGAAAGAAAGAAGCAGATGTCTATAGACGAGAGAAAGACGCACTCCTGATATAATAACGGTTCGGGATAAATCATATTGTTTTTTTAACATGTATAAAGATCTAGATTAAAAATAATAATTAAGTGAAAGTGAAAGTGACACGTGATGGCCAAGTATGCTAACCCCTGCATTTAACCCATCCAAGTAAGTGCACACACATTAGGAGCAGAGTAGTGAGTAGTGAACACACACACACACACACTGCAAACGTGGATACACACACCCGGAGCAGCGGCAGCCTTGAGCGGGGGTGAGGTGCCTTGCTCAAGGACACCTCAGTCATATTCCTGCCGGTACTGGAATCAAACCAGCAACCTGGGTCACCAGTCCAACTCTGTCACCATTAGGCCATGACTGCCCAATCAATCAATAATAGACTTTATCATCATTACAACTACTTTAATACAGTAATAATATCATTCAGGATTAGGGTGACCACCATCAAACAAACCAAATGTGGGACGATTATAAGTGTGTGTGTGTGGGACATGTTACCAACACTAAAACATAACCTGAAACTGTTATATAATGTTTATCTAACTTAATAAAAACATTTGTATTCTGCCTTTCAGCTGATAAAATACTTTGTTCTTTAATCCCCTCCAGAAAACAGCATTACAATCACAACGTAACATGTCTTTATTTTACATGCCATTTAAAGGAGCTGTATGTAAGAAATGTATTTCAATTAATCATAAAATGGCCCTGATATGTCACTAGACATTAAGAAATCATGTTAATTTCAAATACTTTTATCACTGACAACAGTAGTCCGGCCAGGATATTGTCATTTAAAAAGTGAAGTTGCAGCCCTCAACTGATGTTGATGTTGTCATGTTTTGTTTTGGTCTGATGCTCCACCCAGAGCCTATCTACCAATCACGAGTCAGTATTGTTGTGGCATC
Organism: Chrosomus eos; assembly: GCA_036326025.1. NCBI lineage: Eukaryota > Metazoa > Chordata > Actinopteri > Cypriniformes > Leuciscidae > Chrosomus > Chrosomus eos. The sequence continues at coordinate 2,582,951 of CM070827.1, forward strand.
CGGGTTGCCAGCTCTGCTCTAGTTCCCACAGCTGCAGCTACACGTGTTCCTGCTGGATCCTGCAGCCTATCTGGCAACCCCGAGTCAGGGGGAGGGGGAGGGGATACACCGCTCTACAGTCATTTGAAAGTGATTGCAGTACCAGTTTTGGCCACAATCTTACATACAGCTCCTTTAAACTCAACATCACTGAGCCCAAACGCAGCAGCAGATCACTATTACTGAAACAGTTCTTACCAACTAAAGTCCAACTAAATAAATAATTAACAAATAAAATATAAACCAACATGAATTTAGATAATTGACAGTCTTATATAGGCCTACTAAGAATATATTAAACCAAATTCGTTCATTTTTTTTTTTTTTTTAGAAAGGATGTGAATTAAAACCACCACCGCAAAAACTTTTATCGTAGTTTTTGTCCGACTCCATTTGACTTGACTTGGACAAAAACTACGATAAACGTGTTGGAAAGCATCTTTTGCAGAGATTTGTGTGTGAGCATATCAGTGAACACCCCTGACCACTCGCTGAGTTTCACGTCTTTGTAAACTAAAGATTAATGCGTTTTATGAAGGATTGTTTCTGTGCACCTGTGCAGCCAGTGTAGAGATGGGGCGGTGCGA
>CM070827.1:2588576-2748576 GCA_036326025.1 Chrosomus eos
CAACTAGTCATAGTTGGGGGCGTGGTGAGGGCGGAGTCTTATACGCGGTTGTGAGGTATCTGAAAAAATAGTTCCACTATAGCAAATAACACGGATTAAAATCATACATTGCGCCGATATATTTGTTTTTAATCCTCAACAAACACCACTAACCACTCGGTGAGTGTCACAGTTTTGAAAACGAACGTTGGGTTGTTTTAAGCACATGTTTGTGCATGCCCATAGACAGCCACTCTGAAGCGCTCAGAGGCGATTCTAAAGTCTAAAGTCTAAAGTCGAGACATCGTCAACATTTCTGTGTCCAACCCTCTAGTTCATCCAAAACACACTAGAAAATAGACTCAAAGTGCTAAATACCGGAATTATCCATTAAGGTACAAATCTTGCATAGTGTGCCTTTAAAGAGCTTGAGCACTTAAAGTGGCAGACGACTTAACTGCATTATGTGCTTATAATAAACAGAATATTGTCAGACTTTGGATGCTAATATACTAATAGTTCTTGCTGTAAACAGTCCTTTACACCAGGAAGATTTGGCGTTAAGAAAAAAAAACGAAGGAAAACAAAGCCAATATTGTTATGCTGCTAATGAAGGTACAATAAAACTCTCTGTCATGATTCTGCCATCATGTCTTTGGTTTCTTTTGTCTTGTGGCAGGATCATGGCAGATCCATGTTTTGTGTACAAGCGCATGGCCGATTGTTTGGCCATGTGCTTGTGGTGTCTCGTTACGTTACCCCGCCCCCTTGTTATCCTCGTCTTGTGATTATTGTCTAGTCAGTTTCACCTGTCCTCGTCATTAGTGTTTCCTATTTAACCCTGTGTATTTTCTGTCCTGTGCGATTCATTGTGATACGTTGTGTGATCCTTACTGTGAGTTATTCGCTGAGAAGTCAGTTATTGTAGAAGTGTCTGTTCCTGTCATGGTTTTGTTTCTGTCTTAGTTTATAGTCTTAGTCTGAGTCTTTGTCTAGTGTAGTCTATCTCGTCCTGTCTTGTTTTACCCCATCGTGGGTTTTGCTTTCTGTTTTTGTCTTAAATAAACCCCTGTTTAAGTTATTTGCCGTCTGCGATTGGGTTCTTCTGCTATCCACTTAACAGAATGAATCGCCAACGACTGAACCCAGCAGACTGTTCATATTCTCCCGCAAGACCACTAACCTTCAGGGAGCTGGAGCTGTGCCATCGTTATGCAGGAACCCGGTTGGCACGATTTACTGGGACCCGTGGTGGTCATAGTAGAAGAGGTGGTCGAAGTCCAGTCTGTCCTGAGGCCATCGTCTGCCCGCCTGAGCTGTCACCATCACCCAAGCTGCCAGTGATCCAGGAGGGTCTAAGGATAGGCGTTGCTATGCTTGAGGACCAGGCTGGTTCCTCCTTGACTCCTGACACTCCATCTACCCTCTCTGGTCTTCGTGGGAAACGAGGAAGACGGACCTCGTGGGAGTCTCCGTCGGAATCATCCTCACCAGAGTCAGCGCAGCCTGAGTCCGTCCTTCCACCGCCAGTCACGGTTCCTGCTGTGCTTCCCCAACCAGCCACAGCTCTGGCCATGGCCTCTGCCCCGCGGCCAAGGAGAAAGAGGAGGAGGAGGGCTGCAGTCACAGAGCCCGCTGCGCCCGCTGCTGTCGCCGAGCCCGCTGCAGTCAGCGCGGTCGCCGAGAGCGCTGCACCCGCGCCTGCTGCCGAGAGCGCTGCACCCGCGCCTGCTGCCGAGAGCGCTGCACCCGCGCCTGCCGCCGAGAGCGCTGCACCCGCGCCTGCTGCCGAGAGCGCTGCACCCGCGCCTGCCGCCGAGAGCATTGCGCCTGCCGCCGAGAGCGCTGCACCCGCGCCTGCCGCCGGGAGCGCTGCACCCGCGCCTGCTGCCGAGAGCGCTGCACCCGCGCCTGTCGCCGTGAGCGCTACACCCAGTCCTGTCCTGTCACCAGTCATGTCCCCCGTCAGAAGTCCTGTTTCCTCGTCCTCTGTGTTCTCCATGTCTGAGCCTGTTGCTGCTTCCTCTCATGCAGTATCCCCATCTGTTTTCCCGGTCTCCCCCGTCTCCACTAGTCCCCGGACTGTTTCACCCTTTGTCCCTGTCTCCACGAGTCCCCGGACTGTTTCTTCGTTCGCCCCTGTCTCCACTTGTCCCCGGACTGTTTCCCCTGTCACCATTGAGCCCCGGACTGTTTCCCCCAAGACCTCTCCTCGTGTGTCTCCATCTAAACCTGCCCAGAATCCTTGTCCGAAGCCCTCGTCCCGTCGACCTAGGACCCCCAGCACACCCATCCACCCTGGACCACCCCCCATGAACTCTGTGTTTCCTCCGCCACCTCTTCCTTGTTTGTTATTTTTATTGTTGCATCCTAACCCTGTTGTTGTGTTTGCCGTTACTGTTATTTGTCATGTTTTGTTGGTTTGTGTCGATGTCTCAGTCTGTCTTGTCCCGTGTTTGATGTCCCCTTGAGGAGCGTCTGGAAGCCGCTCCTTAAGGTGGGGGTTCTGTCATGATTCTGCCATCATGTCTTTGGTTTCTTTTGTCTTGTGGCAGGATCATGGCAGATCCATGTTTTGTGTACAAGCGCATGGCCGATTGTTTGGCCATGTGCTTGTGGTGTCTCGTTACGTTACCCCGCCCCCTTGTTATCCTCGTCTTGTGATTATTGTCTAGTCAGTTTCACCTGTCCTCGTCATTAGTGTTTCCTATTTAACCCCTGTGTATTTTCTGTCCTGTGCGATTCATTGTGATACGTTGTGTGATCCTTACTGTGAGTTATTCGCTGAGAAGTCAGTTATTGTAGAAGTGTCTGTTCCTGTCATGGTTTTGTTTCTGTCTTAGTTTATAGTCTTAGTCTGAGTCTTTGTCTAGTGTAGTCTATCTCGTCCTGTCTTGTTTTACCCCATCGTGGGTTTTGCTTTCTGTTTTTGTCTTAAATAAACCCCTGTTTATGTTATTTGCCGTCTGCGATTGGGTTCTTCTGCTATCCACTTAACACTCTCCAGAACACATACAAGATGTGTGAAGACAGATTGGTCGCGGTGATGAAGGCCGCTCGAGATTGCAAGACCATTATTCAGCTTGGACTGACAGACAGCAATTACCCCAATCGACAGATAACGAGAGCAGGGTGATTATTCAGTGAAGGAACGTCCCATAAAGCAGCGGGACATTACCATGCCCGCGCTATACATCTCTCCACAACTTCACCAACTTGTTGGAGCTCCAACAGTGATGAAGGATTCACTAAATCAAGCCTGAGCACATTGGCAAAGCAAACGACGGCACTCAATCAGCAAGACAATAGCATGACTCTATTAAAATGCGCAACCTAGCCTACAATGGGATGAGTCAGACAGCCGGTCTCCATTATGTTTCAACAAACTGACCTGAGTGCTAATTTTCAATCATCCATGGTCTCATTACTTTCATGCATGCGTCCATTTGTTCGTTCAAGCTGATGTCTATCTGCCTGTTCATCCATCAGTCCATTTATTACTCCACCGTTCTTTCTATGCATTCATCTGTCCTTCCATCATCCTTCATACCTCATGTTTCTATAAATCCTGTGCACATGTGAAAAAATAATCCATCAATTTATCCATTGGTCCAGGCTTTCTCAAACTGATAATTAGGACTTTGTATAATTAAAAAATATTTATAATTAAATATTTCATATGTATATAATAATAATATAAAATAATTATATAATATAATATAATAATGAATAATTAATATAACAGCCCAAACCCTCCTCCTGCCAAAGTAGCCACTCCCCAAACTTTCCATTTTCTACTGTAGCCACGCCCCAAACCCTCCTCCTGCTACAGTAGCCACGCCCCAATGTCTTTATCTGCTAAAGTAGCCACTCCCCAAACTCAGTAGCCACGCCCTAACTCTCCATCTGCTACAGTAGCCATGCCCTAAACTCAGTAGCCACGCCCCAAACTCTCCGTCTGCTACAGTAGCCACACCCAAAACTCTCATCTGCTACAGTAGCCATGCCCCAAACTCAGTAGCCACGCCCCAAAGTCTTCATCTGCCACAGTAGCCATGCCCCAAACTCAGTAGCCACGCCCAAAAGTCTTCATCTGCCACAGTAGCCACGCCCCAAACTCTCCATGTGCTACAGTAGCCACGCCCAAAACTCTCCATCTGCTACAGTAGCCACGCCCCAAAGTCTTTATCTGCTACAGTAGCCACGCCCCAAAGTCTTCATCTGCTACAGTAGCCACGCCCCAAACTCTCCATCTGCTACAGTAGCCACGCCCAAAACTCAGTAGCCACGCCCAAAAGTCTTCATCTGCCACAGTAGCCACGCCCCAAACTCTCCATCTGCTACAGTAGCCACACCCAAAACTCAGTAGCCACGCCCAAAAGTCTTCATCTGCCACAGTAGCCACGCCCCAAACTCTCCATTTGCTACAGTAGCCACGCCCAAAACTCTCCATCTGCTACAGTAGCCACGCCCAAAAGTCTTCATCTGCCACAGTAGCCACGCCCCAAACTCTCCATTTGCTACAGTAGCCACGCCCAAAACTCTCCATCTGCTACAGTAGCCACGCCCAAAAGTCTTCATCTGCCACAGTAGCCACGCCCCAAACTCTCCATCTGCTACAGTAGCCACGCCCCAAACTCTCCATCTGCTACAGTAGCCACGCCCCAAACTCTCCATCTGCTACAGTAGCCACGCCCAAAAGTCTTCATCTGCTACAGTAGCCACGCCCCAAACTCTCCATCTGCTACAGTAGCCACGCCCAAAACTCTCCATCTGCTACAGTAGCCACGCCCAAAAGTCTTCATCTGCTACAGTAGCCACGCCCCAAACTCTCCATTTGCTACAGTAGCCACGCCCAAAACTCTCCATCTGCTACAGTAGCCACGCCCAAAAGTCTTCATCTGCTACAGTAGCCACGCCCCAAACTCTCCATTTGCTACAGTAGCCACGCCCAAAACTCTCCATCTGCTACAGTAGCCACGCCCAAAAGTCTTCATCTGCCACAGTAGCCACGCCCCAAACTCTCCATCTGCTACAGTAGCCACGCCCCAAACTCTCCATCTGCTACAGTAGCCACGCCCCAAACTCTCCATCTGCTACAGTAGCCACACCCCAAACTCTCCATCTGCTACAGTAGCCACACCCCAAACTTTCCGTCTGTTACAGTAGCCACGCCCAAAACTCAGTAGCCACGCCCCAAAGTCTTCATCTGCCACAGTTGCCACGCCCCCAAACTCTCCATCTGCTACAGTAGCCACGCCCAAAACTCAGTAGCCACGCCCCAACGTCTTCATCTGCCACAGTAGCCACGCCCCCAAACTCTCCATCTGCCACAGTAGCCATGCCCCAAACTCAGTAGCCACGCCCAAAAGTCTTCATCTGCCACAGTAGCCACGCCCCAAACTCTCCATCTGCTACAGTAGCCACACCCAAAACTCTCCATCTGCTACAGTAGCCACGCCCCAAACTTTCCGTCTGCTACAGTAGACATGCCCAAAACTCTCCATCTGCTACAGTAGCCACGCCCCAAACTCTCCATCTGCTACAGTAGCCACGCCCAAAACTCTCCATCTGCTACAGTAGCCACGCCCAAAACTCTCCATCTGCTACAGTAGCCACGCCCCAAACTTTCCGTCTGCTACAATAGCCACGCCCTAAACTCTCCGTCTGCTACAGTAGCCATTTCCCATAACTCAGTAGCCACGCCCCAAACTTTCCATCTGATGCAGTAGCCACTCCCCAATCTCAGTAGACACGCCCCAAACTCTCCATCTGCTACAGTAGCCACGCCCCAAACTCTCCATCTGCCACAGTAGCCACGCCCCAATCTCAGTAGCCACGCCCCAAGCTCTCCATCTGCTACAGTAGCCACGCCCCAATCTCTCCATCTGCCACAGTAGCCACGCCCCAATCTCAGTAGCCACGCCCCAAGCTCTACATCTGCTACAGTAGCCACGCCCCAAGCTCTACATCTGCTACAGTAGCCACGCCCCAATCTCAGTAGCCACGCCCCAAGCTCTCCGTCTGCTTGGGTTAAGAGAATATTAAGATAAAAATAAAATAATAAAAATAAAACACTTCCTAAAAAAAGCTGAATATTTTATCCGTTTACTTTGTACTTTTTTTCGTTTACTTTTATGTCCTGTGAACTAAGAACATGTAAATGCTGCACAGGCAGATGCTGGAGAGCTGAAGCACATCTGCGCTCCACATTCTGACGCAACCTTGACCTCCCCTGAGTTTGCCATCCTTAATTCCCCCAACATGGTTTCCTCATCCAGTGTGTTATTTGCAGCTGGCTATTTGGCCGGCGAAAAGCTCCAGGGCCCTCGTCGCATGAGCATTTCCGTGCCGACTGCCTTTCATGAGCATGCTGCAGTTTTTAATAAGGCCGACTCAATGGCAGAGAGGAGTGCAGAAAAAACATCGCCCTGTTAGGGCCAGGATCATTTTGCTTTTACTGCAAAAAGTCATAAAATCCTTGGCAGAGTCATCAGGTTGGTTTTTTTTAAATACTATGCTTCATTATTTTGCAGATATCTCATTGCATATCATGTTAAAGGACACTGTAAACATGAATAAGATCTCTTCAGGAGATCACCTCTTGATGGAAATAAATTTGGGATGTTTTTTCCATCAAAATGGGCATCAATTTTTGGTATTGACAATGCAAGAGTCCAGCACTCTGTAAAGTTTTCTCCAGCACATCCCAAACACTTTCAATGAATATAGGGTGCAGATTCGTGTAACAATTATTTTTCATGCTCCTCCCAACCATTATTTTTACTTTTGTTTTTACATATATATGTGAATGTTTCTATGGAAGCTTGTTTCCGCCACAGAATGAAAAAAAAAAAAAAAAGGTAATTGCGATTTTTTATCTCGCAATTCTCACTATGCAAAAGTCACAATTGCGTGTTATAAAGTCAGAATTGCGTGATATAAAGTCAGAATTCTGAGATATAAAGTCGCAATTGCATGTTAAAGTATAAACTATTCTGAGAGGAAAAAATTTAGTTTTTTCCCCCATAGAATTGGACTTTATTACTCGCAATTGAGAGTTTATATCTTACAATTTTGAGAAAATATGTCAGAATTGCGAGATATAAACTCGCAATTATGTGTTATAAAGTCAGAATTGCGTGATACTATAAAGTCGGAATTGCGAGAAAAAAAGTCAGAATTCTTAGTTTTCTCTCTCTCGCAATTCTGACTTTATATCTCACAATTCTGACTTTATATCTCGCAATTCTGACTTTATATCTCGCAATTCTGACTTTATATCTCGCAATTCTGACTTTATATCTCACAATTCTGACTTTATATCTCACAATTCTGACTTTATATCTAACAATTCTGACATTATATCTCACAATTCTGACATTATATCTCACAATTCTGACTTTATATCTCGCAATTCTGACTTTATATCTCGCAATTCTGACTTTATATCTAACAATTCTGACTTTATATCTAACAATTCTGACATTATATCTCACAATTCTGACATTATATCTCGCAATTCTGACTTTATATCTAACAATTCTGACTTTATATCTAACAATTCTGACTTTATATCTAACAATTCTGACTTTATATCTAACAATTCTGACATTATATCTCACAATTCTGACATATCTCGCAATTCTGACTTTATATCTCGCAATTCTGACTTTATATCTCACAATTCTGACTTTATATCTCACAATTCTGACTTTATATCTCACAATTCTGACTTTATATCTAACAATTCTGACTTTATATCTAACAATTCTGACATTATATCTCACAATTCTGACATTATATCTCATAATTCTGACTTTATATCTAACAATTCTGACTTTATATCACAATTCTGACATTATATCTCACAATTCTGACATTATATCTCACAATTCTGACATTATATCTCACAATTCTGACATTATATCTCACAATTCTGACATTATATCTCACAATTCTGACATTATATCTCACAATTCTGACTTTATATCTCACAATTCTGACTTTATATCTCCAATTCTGACTTTATATCTAACAATTCTGACTTTATATCTAACAATTCTGACTTTATATCTAACAATTCTGATTTTATATCTAAATAAATTCTGACATTTATATATCTCACAATTCTGACATTATATCTCACAATTCTGACTTTATATCTCACAATTCTGACATTTATATCTCACAATTCTGACTTTATATCTCCAATTCTGACTTTATATCTCACAATTCTGACTTTATATCTCGCAATTCTGACTTTATATCTCCAATTCTGACTTATATCTCACACATAATTCTGACTTTATATCTACAATTCTGACTTTATATCTCACAATTCTGACTTATTATATCTCGACAATTCTGACTTATATCTCACAATTCTGACTTTATATCTCGCAATTCTGACTTTTAATCCGCAATTCTGACTTTATATCTACACGCATTTTCTGACTTTATATCTCACACATATTCTGCATTTATATCTCACAATTCTGACTTTATATCTCACAATTCTGACTTTATATCTCGACAATTCTGACTTTATATCTACACAATTCTGACTTTATATCTAACAATTCTGACTTTATATCTAACAATTCTGACTTTATATCTCACAATTCTGACTTTATATTCTACAATTCTGACTTTATATCTCACAATTCTGACTTATATATCTCACAATTCTGACTTTATATCTAACAATTCTGACTTTATATCTCGCACATTCATGACTTGATTATATCTCGCAATTCTGACTTTATATCTCACAATTTCTGACTTTATATCTCAACTAATTCTGATCTTTATATCTAACAATTCTGACTTTATATCTAACAATTCTGACATTATATCTCACAATTCTGACATTTATATCTCACAATTCTGACTTTATATCTCGACAATTCTGACTTTATATCTCACAATTCTGACTTTATATCTAACAATTCTGACTATTATTCTAACAATTCTGACTTTATATCTCACAATTCTGACATTATATCTCGCAATTCTGACTTTATATCTACAATTCTGACTTTATATCTCACAATTCTGACTTTATATCTACATTCTACTTTATATCTACAATCTGACTTAATCTCAATTCTGACATATTCAATTTACTTATCTACAATTCTGACATTATATCTCACAATTCTGACTTATATCTCGCAATTCTGACTTATATCTCACAATTCTGACTTTATATCTCACAATTCTGACTTTATATCTCACAATTCTGACTTTATATCTCACAATTCTGACTTTATTAATCTCAACTCAATTCTGACTTTATATCTAACAATTCTGACTTTATCTACATCTGACTTAATCAACAATTCTGACTTAACTCCAATTCTGACATTATCTCACAATTCTGACTTTATTAATTCTACAATCTACAATTCTGACTTTATTAATTCTGACATATATCTCACATTGACTTTATATCCACAATTCTGACATTTATATCTCACAATTCTGACATTATATCTCACAATTCTGACATTATATCTCACAATTCTGACATTTATCTCACAATTCTGACTTTATATCTCACAATTCTGACTTTATATCTCACAATTCTGACTTTATATCTCACAATTCTGACTTATATCTCGCAATTCTGACTTTATCTCACAATTCTGACTTTATTATTCACAATTCTGACTTATATCTAACAATTCTGACTTTATATCTCAATTCTGACATTATAATCTCACAATTCTGACATTATATCTCACAATTCTGACTTATATCTCACAATTCTGACTTTATATCTCACAATTCTGACTTTATATCTCACAATTCTGACTTATATATCTCACAATTCTGACTTTATATCTCACAATTCTGACTTTATATCTCACAATTCTGACTTTATATATCTACACAATTCTGACATTTATATCTCACAATTCTGACTTTATATCTCACAATTCTGACATTATATCTCACAATTCTGACTTTATATCTCACAATTCTGACTTTATATCTCACAATTCTGACTTTATTCAATCTACTCTACAATTCTGACTTTATATCTCACAATTCTGACTTTATATCTACAATTCTGACATTATATCTCACAATTCTATTGACTTATATCTCACAATTCTGACTTATATATCTACAATTCTGACTTTATATCTCCAATCTGACTTTGATATCTCAATTCTATATCTCACAATTCTGACATTATATCTCACAATTCTGACTTATATCTCACAATTCTGATTATATTCTCACAATTCTGACTTTATATCTCACAATTCTGACTTATATCTCACAATTCTGACTTATATCTCACAATTCTGACTTTATATCTCGCAATTTTGACTTTATATCTAACAATTCTGACTTTATATCTAACAATTCTGACTTTATATCTAACAATTCTGACTTTATATCTACAATTCTGACTTTATATCTCACAATTCTGACTTATATCTCACAATTCTGACATTATATCTCACAATTCTGACTTTATATCTCGCAATTCTGACTTTATATCTCGCAATTCTGACTTTATATCTAACAATTCTGACTTTATATCTAACAATTCTGAGAAATAAATTCAGAATTGCGAGATAAAAAGTCGCAATTATTATTATTATAATTTTTTATTTAGTGGCGGAAACAAGCTTCCATATGTTTCTTCCTACATGGTTGTTTAAGAAATGAAAAGCTACATACTCCACCGATTAGGGTTAGAAGAACTGTTACAAACATGGGTAACACTTTATTTTATTTTATAATGTCCTTATTACGTTACATGTACTTTTCCATAGTAATAACAGTAAATTATGCTTAATTACATGCAACTAACCCTAAACTAATCCTAATCCTACCCTAACCCTAGTAAGTACATGTAGTTGCTTAATATTACTCAGTACTTAAATATATAATTACACTGTAACAATGAAACCTTAAAAAAGTGTAACCCAAACATATAACATGCAACAACATAAAAATTACTGCAATAATGATCCAATCATAGACTCCAATGATGATCCAAAAAGCATTTGCATATATAAATCCAAACAGCGACTTGGATAAAAGCATCTGTCAAAAATGAGCTTTTCTAACCTTATTAACTTCCAGTACTTCTCTCCTCTCTTCGCTGGATGCACGCGTCTGATTGGCCATTCGGTCGTCCAGTTTAGAACTGTCATCCTCTACATAGGGGATGAGTTGCTAAAACAGAGAGACAGAATAAAATTACCACATATCCGCCGCAGACAATATCAAATAATCAAACCTATTTCATGCTCTAATAGTTCTAGAAAAAAATATAAGACAGTGTTAAAAAAATAAAATAAAAAACTATTAAATGTTGACATAAAATACACAGATATTTTGAAATAGCAGATGATTATATATATATATATATATAATATATATATATATATATATATATATATATATATATATATTTATATATATATATATATATATTATTATATAATATATAATATATATACAGGTGAAACTCGAAAAATTGTGCAAAAGTTTGTGTATTTCAGTAATTCAAATTAAAAGGTGAAACTAATATATTTAGTATATATAACTATATGCATGATTGTACTTTTTAGAGGGCCGACATTTATGTATTTAAAATCTTTTTTTTATTGATTTCAATATAGATTTATCAATAGATTTTGAATTTGGGGTTTTCATAAACTGTTAGCCATAATCATCAAAATGATAACTTTTGCACGATATTCTAATTTTTCAAGTTTCACCTGTGTATATATATATACTAGTGCTGGACAGATTAATCGTATCCAAAATAAAAGTTTTTGTTTACATAATATATGTGTGTGTACTGTGTATAATTATATAAATATATAAATAAATACACACATATGCATGTTTATATTTAAGAAAATATGTTATTTATATATTTTAAATATTATATTTATATATAATATTAATTATGCATAAATAAATATACAGTATATACATGCAAATGTTTCATAAATATATACATGCATATGTGTATATTTATATATAAAAAATTATTATACACAGTACACACACATATATTATGTAAACACAAACTTTTATTTTAGATGCGATTAATTGAGATTAATCGTTGCCCTGCACTAATATATATATATATATAATATATATATATATAATATATATATATATATATATATATTGGTTATATATATATGATTATTTTTTGGTCGGGATGGTGTAGTTACAGGAATCTACCAGCAGGGCCAAACGAGATAAAACACAGACCCCAAAAGTCTGGAGAGGTTTACCAATTATTTTTATTTATGTTTCATGCTCAACTGAAGAAGAATGAGGCACTTTAAAGTCTCACTACACACGAGACTCAACACTCAATCTAATGCCTTCCTGAAGAAACATCTTGGATTAAAAATGAATGCAAAAGATATGATGGTATTTGTGTGCTGAAACATGAATGCTGTTAGTCGGGTTATCTCTAGGCAGCTTAAAAGACGAGAAGGGTTAAGCTGGGCTGTTATCCAACATGAAAAATAATATGAAGGACAAAAACCACAGTTTGAATATAATTGTGTGTAAACATTTACCGTGGTTGACCTACTGTCTAAACAACAGGAGAGCTTAAGAGATGAGATTGTACGGTTTAACAGCCCGGTGACGCCACAGTAATGCATCGCTGCATAATTCAACAGGCTTTCATCGCTGGAGAAATCAACACTTAGGTTTTAACTCTTATAGCATAACAGCCTCTGCTATTTTGCCCAAATAAATCACTCATCAGGCACTGCACTTTTGGCTTTCAAATGAAGAGGTTTTAATAATTTAACTTGACAAACAGCCCCTCGACAGCATGGGTTACAGGAGAAGCTTTGGTTCTACCCTCGTATGCTTTTATACATCAATAAAGTCTCATTCTTTCTGTCATGTTCCATCATTCTGTGACCTTGCCAAACAGACTCGCATCTCCACGGTTTAACATCACAGTGACACCTGCTGGTGTTCTGCATGAGGAGTGTGTGCAACGGAAGAAAAACACACACACTTCCTCACTGTAAAAAATGAAACGTAATTTTTACGGTAAAAAAACGGCAGCTGTGGATGCCAGAACTTTACCGTCAAAAAATACAGTAGCAACGTTATTGGTTTTACAGACTTAACTTAAAATTTACAGTAATAAACCGCATTTCATTATCTGATATAATGCTAATTTACCGACTTATTGAAGTATTAATATCTGTTTTGTATCATTGTAATACACTGACAACCACCAATCAAAGCAGTGATGAGAGTCACATGATCAATCAAAGCTCATCACAAGCAACTCTTCCATAAGAAAGTTCAAACTAGTATAGAGAAGCTGCACTATGGAAGCGTATTGCATTCACTCGAGGAAAAAAATCCTCTGTTTTTCTGAATTAACGAGATAATTTTTCATGGAAAAAAAGTTTTTCATCTGTTTTTCTGAATTAACAAGTTAATTATCTCAGAATTACGAGATAATTTTTCATGAAAAAAAGTTTTTGCTCTTTTCTGAATTAACGATTAATTGTCTCAGAATTACGAGATAATTTTTCATGAAAAAAAGTTTTGCTCTTTTTCTGAATTAACGAGTTAATTATCTCAGAATTACGAGATAATTTTTCATGAAAAAAAAGTTTTTGCTCTATTTTCTGAATTAATGAGTTACTGAGATAATTAAGTCATTAATTCAGAAAAACAGAGCAAAAACTTTTTTCCATGAAAAATTCTCTCGTAATTCTGAGATAATTAACTCGTTAATTCAGAAAAACAGCAAATAAAAAAATTATGTGAAAAATGATCTCGTAATTTTGAGATAATTAACTCGTTAATTCAGAAAAACAGAGCAAAAACTTTTTTCCATGAAAAATTATCTTGTAATTCTGAGATAATTAACTCGTTAATTCAGAAAAACAATCTATTTTTTCCCTCAAGTGAATGCAATACACTTCCGTACTGCACAGTGTCATTGACACAAAAATTAAACACCATCATGAAATTTTAAAAATGCAATAAAAATTAATTTAACAACATTAATTGTAACATAAAACGCTAATGATTAGAAAAAAACTACGAAAAAATAGTTATTTCAACAAAAATACATAAAATTTGAAGTTTTTTCACTGTAAATTATACAATGAGCTGTTCTTTTTCACTTGCAAAAACAGTTATTTACCGTATATAGTATATAAGGAAACTTTCTGTTAACCAATTAACAGTTTTGCACTGTAGCATTTTTACCGTTAAAATCACGATCATTTTTACAGTGTTCAACAAATCATGCAACGTGATTTAATAAGGTTTACAGAAGTGAATTTACTGGCATGAGAAATAAGCTGGAGGAAAAATGGCACATAGTGGACGAGAAATAGACTTAGACACAACATGTCCTGTTATATATTTTTAAAACCTTTTTAAACAGCATTTTGCATTTTTTTTATTTTATTATGGATGCATCTCATATTATAATGTTTCATTATTTAATGCATAAGCATGATTTTGCACTTGATATGCTCATTAAACCTGCGTTGGTCATTATGCATCTGTGTTTTCAGTGTCAGTAGTAAATATTCTTTCATTATACAAACATCCAAGAACTTTGAGTTCAAGAAATACTTCCTCAAGAAATAATTTCAATGGGAAATGACTGAGGCGGAAAATATTATTGTGTCACTGTCTGGATATGAATGAGTTGTGAGACCGCATATTATTACAATGAAAAATAAGCTGGAGGTAAATGACACATGACTAGTTGAAAAGAAATACATTTAGGAAGTTGGCATGTCCTGCGGTGTGGCATCTTATATATATATATATATTAAAACATTTTAAACAGCATTTTTATTATGCATGCATCCATCTCATATTATAAGGCTACTATTGAAAAAGGTGACCTAAAATATACACTTCATCTTATATATTTATATACATTTGACCAAAAATCTTCATAAAATATGTTATGCTTTAACTACCCATTACAACTGAATATATTTTATATATATTGAACAAAAGTTTAGAGTTGGTAATATTTTTCAATGTTTTTAAAAAAAGTCTCAAGGTTGCATTTATTGCAATTATTAAAAAAAATATTAATACAAAAAGACTATCTAAAACTAATTTTTCAGTGATCAAAGCTGAATTTTCAGCATTTCTACTCAATTATTCAGTCACATGTCACATTATTATCAATGTTGAAAACAGTTTATCGAGGAAAAGAAAGTAATCTGGTCACTTTTGCTCAATTTAATGCACATATAAATTCTAGTTTTAAAAAAAACATCATACTGACGACCCCAAACTTTTGAATGGTACTGTAAAAGTGCGCACGTCTATCTGAAAGAAAGCAGTGTATAGGTAATGGCTTAAATGAACTATAATTTGAGCGGGGAACAGAAAAACAGAAATCAGTCGTGGCTCTGCGGCGTTACAGACCGTCAGGCTTCAGGCTGTCACACGCCAAGAAGGAAAAATCTGATCATACGAAACGCAAGCGAGGGAGAGAGAGAGAGAAAAGCCCCTGCAGGACTGTCAAGCTATAGGGAGTGAATGCAGAAAACCACGGGCGAGTGACTGGCCAAGGAGAGAGAGAGAGAGAGAGAGAGAGAGTGAAAGAGGGGGGGGAGAGAGAGAGAGAGAGGCGCCGATGTATGCTCAGAATACCCATGATGCACTGCAGCCTGCATTTGAATCATTCATCCATCCGTTTTCCAAACTGCTGGTCCAAACTGGCTATAGCGTATAAATTCCTTTAATTAAGGTTTATATATGCTAGTTTTCAAGATGAATAGAGTTCAAGATAAATCTTCTTTTATTACTACTGAAGCTGCCAGTTTGCTAAGTTTCAAATTATTATTAAACGGCATTCAGAGTCGGCACCAGAGCAGATCTACTGGACGGGCATTGGGTCATCGACGGGGGGCATTGGGTCATCGGAGGGAGGGGCATTGGGTCATCGGAGGGAGGGGCATTGGATCATCGGCGGGGGGCATTGGGTCATCGGGCGGGGGGCATTGGGTCATCGGAGGGAGGGGCATTGGGTCGTCGGCGGGGGGCATTGGGTCGTCGGCGGGGGCATTGGGTCATCGGAGGGAGGGGCATTGGGTCATCGGAGGGAGGGGCATTGGATCATCGGCGGGGGGCATTGGGTCATCGGCGGGGGGCATTGGGTCATCGGAGGGAGGGGCATTGGGTCATCGGAGGGAGGGGCATTGGATCATCGGTGAGGGGCATTGGGTCATCGGCGGGGGGCATTGGGTCATCGGCGGGAGGGCATTGGGTCATCGGCGGGGGGCATTGGGTCATCGGAGGGAGGGGCATTGGGTCGTCGGCGGGGGGCATTGGGTCATCGGCGGGGGGCATTGGGTCATCGGAGGGAGGGGCATTGGGTCGTCGGCGGGGGGGGCATTGGGTCGTCGGCGGGGGGCATTGGGTCGTTGGCGGGGGGCATTGAGTCATCGGCGGAGGGCACTGCCGTTTGAAAAAAATATTTTGACGCACAGTCTTCACACGGACGCACGCTTCAATAGGTTGCGGAGACTTTCTATTCGTTCCGGTGAAATCACAAATTAAAAATGCACACAAACGTGTCCCTGCTTGATCTACAACCACTGATGAGTGAGTGGAGGCGGGGCTCATTTGCATATTCATAGAACCGAGTATACTAAATGAGGCAATGGTGTCGAGAGTTACATTCATGATATTTTAAGACATGAAGAAAAAAAAGCGTTTAAATAGGCCTATGTAATTTTCGGTATAAAATGGTAAAATGCTCGACTACATGGGCACTTTAATGTATAATTTTCATTTTCTCTGATCTGGACCAAGGGAACTGAATCGAACACACCCTGAGTTTCAGTGTAAGTATATAGTTAATATAAAGCAGTCAACACATTACTCACGGCCCAGGCACTGACAGATGGATGTGTTCTGAAAACAGTGATTCAGTGAGGCTCACTCGGGTTGATTACTTTGAGGCGACTGGAAAAAGTGAGGCGGTAACTGAAATGACTTGGCTGTTTCTCTGTCGGTGTGCAGGAAACTCCACCGCTGGGAGCCGGTGATTGCCTGGGCTGGAAAACGCTGACACGAGGGACTCGGCCAGCTGCTCATTAGCGAACACCGCGGCTAATTAGCGGAGTGATGATGAGGTAATGCTCTGACTCCATTATCTCACTTCCTGTTTGGAGAGTACGCGCAACAGGAGCTAAAGCTAACACCTGAAACACAAACACACGAGCCGGGCCAAAGTAAATACCCTGCGAGCACAAGGGGCTCTTCTGGTGAGGAGATGAAGAACCCTCCGGTTAAGCAGATCTAATGACTTTATTCCAGCGCTCTCTCGGTAAAAGAAAAGAGACTGCTTGAATAACTGGCTTAAACGATGTAACAGCTGTGCATTCAATCTTTATTTGCTCTCATACGCATTTGAGTTGTAATTCCTGAGCACCAAATTTACATTTACTGTAATTTACTGTACATATAACGATCTCCATCCTCATGTCTAGATCACAGAGACTCTTTATGTTTCATATTTACATGTTATTCATAAAATGTTATTTTAGTTTTATTAGTATGTTGAATTGGCTTTTATTTTTATATTTTCAAGTTAATTTTAATAAAAAAATTGGAAGAACCAAAAGTAAATTTTTAGTCATTTCTTGCTGCTTCTTCTTTATATTGCTAATTAGGTTTTAATCTATTTTTTATTTAAGGTTTAATTATTATTTATTTTTAGTTGCTAATTTTTGTGCTTCAACTTCAGCTTATTTCCAAGACAACATTTACAATTTTTGTTTAGTTTAAAATGTTCTATTAATACTAATATTTATATTTAATTTTATATATATATATATATATATATATATATATATATATATATATATATATATATATATATATATATATATATATATATATATATATATATATATATATATAAATATAAATATTGGGTATCTATACTACTTATATATATATATATACATACATACAGTAGTGGGAAAAGTGACGGCCAGAAGGGATATTTGTTTTTAATTAAAGTTTAATTAAACCATCAAAATATGAGGAAAATATTTTACATTTTTAAAATATTTTAAATATGAGGGAAGAACAAAACACTAAACTTGTTTAAAGTACTTATCTGACTAAATTATCTGGCAAAAACGCAAAGTACAACTACAGGTTTTATTTTACCATGCAAAAAAAGTGCATAGCTCACAGTAAAAAGCACATTGACTACAACATAATCGGTTATTAATATTTTGTTGGTTCTCTCTGGTTTTTGCCAGGCACAATTTCACATTATTATCACAAATAAAACAATCGACTCCAAGCACAACTATGCAATATGCTTACAAAACTATTTTTTGTATAATATTTGAATAAAGGGTGAAAATGTACATTTCTATTGGCCACTACTATCCATCTTTTCTTCCTGATTTAAATGTTATTTTATACTCCAGATGTTTTTGTTATAGAGGTCATTACACCAGCATGCTCTGGTAAAGCCAGTCTGACGTCAATGAGCAATGGGAATCTCAGCTGGACTCAATCACTGAAGTCTGCAATGTGACTCAAGAATGTTTCCTCGACTAGAACTTGAAAGCTAGGGCTCAAACGATGCACTAATTAAAACGCAGAGGTGTCAAGTAACGAAGTACGAATACTTTGTTACCTTACTTAAGTAGACATTTGGGGATCTATACTTTACTGGAGTAATTATTTTTCAACTGACTTTTTACTTCTACTCCTTACATTTTCACGCAATTATCTGTACTTTCTACTCCTTACATTTTAAAAATAGCCTCGTTACTCCTATTTCATTTCGGCTTGTTTTCATTCCGGCTTGTAAAAAATAAATTGCTATACAAATATATCAGACACTGCCATTTAGTCTTTATTTACAAACTTGGAGTCCACACGCGGTTATTGACTGACCACGAACAGGTAACTTAGCCTACTTGCATTTTTCATTCGTTAATGTCTCGCGGTATTTGTGTTTTTTTTTTTTTTTACAATTAAATCTAAAAGTGTGTTGTAATGCAAGCGAAACTGAACATGTCCCGAGTAAAATATTACTGAAAATTGATTAGTAATGCCTTACACTACTGCGTTACAGCAAAAAGTAATATGTTACTGTAATGCATTACTTTTGTAACGTGTTACTCCCAACACTGGCCGTGTCCTAATGGCTTTATAAACTATAATTTAATAGTTTAAATTTAAATCTAGTGATTAATCACAACCTCTGACCCAACGCATGACGTAGGAGTACACATTTCTCTTTAAAAATTCTTGTTTTATACTTCTAATTCATGATTGCTCGATCCTCTGCGCTTCCCTGTTCGTCATTACGTCATGCGTCGGGTCAGAGGTCACTCGACTCGTGCACAGCCATTACCAGAAGCCTGTGATTATAGTTTATAAAGTTATAAATATGGATATTTTTCTCTCGCTTCAGAAGGCCTTTATTAACCCCTGAAGCTGTATGGATTACTGTTATGAAGGATGGATGGGCTTCAAAATCTCAGGTACCATTCACTCCCATTATAAAGAAGGAAGAGCCAGGATATATTTTAATATAACTCTGATTGTGTTCGAAAGAAAGTCATATAGACCCAGGATGGCATTAAATATAACAAAGATCAGTTCCAAGATAATTCATGCTAAAAAGTAAGGGGCCTAGAACTGAACCCTGAGGGACACCAGAGCCAATCTCAATCTCAGAACTGGAACCACTCAAAAATAAATATTACCAGACAACTGGACATTTTTAATTGCATTTGATGTTCATTTGAGTTCCTGAATATCAGTTTAAAGTCCAAGACCACTGCAGTATTTGCCAGTAAAACAAACAAAAATGCTTAGTGCTCCTTTAAAATAACATTAATATTATAAAATAATGCATTGTGTGATATTTAGAAGGATCTGTTGACAGAAATGCATTATCATATACATAACTATGTAGAAAGACCTTACATAATGAACCGTTATGTTTTTATTACCTTAGAATGAGGTATTTCTGTCTACACACACCGCGGGTCCGCTTACATCGACATGTTTCTAAAGGACAAACGCGTTTCGTCACTATGTTGTTCTTCATGATAAGAAGCTCGCTAAAGTCAGCGAATAAAACACTGACGCAATGATGAACAAGTAACAATAATATTCGCAATAACATATAGTTTTACGGAATAATTAAGTAAACCTAATTTCTTAATTTATCATTGTAAAGAAACAAAGCTTAACTGCCTACTCTCTGCTGTCTCAGACGACGACATCACTTCCTGTCGGCCACCGTAACTTCTGTTGAGTGCAATTCGCAAACTCACCACTAGATGCCGCTAAAAATGACACACTGCACCTTTAAATATAACGAAGACAAACAGAATGACTCAATATAATGAAAACTGGAGAGTCTAGAGAAAGTGTAATCTCACCTCAGGAGGAATGGGCTCCAGACCAGCGCAGTTCTCGTTGCATTTATCATAGACGAGACGGAGTTTGCGGAAAAGCACGGAGAGCATCCGCAGGTGCTCCTGCAGTTTCCCCAAGCGGTCCTGATGAGTGTTGGGATGATAGCTGACTCCGTTGGGCAGCTGAGCGAGGAGACAGAGGGGTCAGTCAGGCACTGCGCGATTAATCACAACGAGATCGCACGCGATTTGGCAAAGGATGCGATTATATTATGCGCAGTTTGTCAGTGAAGCGGCTCGTAGTAAATGCTTCATCTGAACAGCAGAGGGCGTCTCACATACACACACACACACACCACATATCCCTCTGAACAGCAGAGGGTGTATCACTCTCTCTCTTACCCCTTTTCCACCAAAAAAGAACTGGTTCGGAACTGGTGCTGGTTCAAATTTGGTTTGGAGTTGGTTCAACTTGCGAACCTTTTCAGAACCGGTTTGTTTTTCCACTGACTAGAGCGCCCAGCGAACGACGTCGTTACGTCACACTGTGTATGTCGCCATCCGTCTTAGCTAGAAACGCTTGCAAGTACAACATTACTTTGGGATTATCTCTAACTCGTGTACCAAGAAGGCTTTAAAAACAATTGAAATATGTAAGTCTATATTGTTCTGTAGTGTGACTTTTCTTCTTTGCTTACATAATGTTTTCAATAAAAAAAATATTTTTTTTAAAACTAGAAACGCTTGCTTCAACTTCAAGCATAACAATTACAAAGGCGGACTACATCGTGTTTCTGCAAATGTTTCTCCTGGCTTTGCGATCCTATATTATGGTCAGAAAAGATGTTTAGAACACGTCTAAACCCGTCCCCAGCCCCGACATAAGCATGACGTGGTAAAAGAACGGTTTTAGTCCAGCAAAGAGTTGGTGCCGCTTGGAACCAGTTTTCCGGGCCGAGAACCGGTTCTTTGGCTGTCGAAACACAAAGAACTGCGCAGGCACCGGCTCCGAACCGGCTCTCAAAATGCTTCGGTGGAAAAGGGGCTTCTCTCTCTCACACACACACACACACACACACACACACACATCCATATCCCTCTGAACACCAGAGGGCGTCTCTCACACACACACACACACACACACACACACAACCACATATCCCTCTGAACACCAGAGGGCGTCTCTCACACACACACACACACACACACACACACACACACACACACACACACACACACACCACATATCCGTCTGAACACCAGAGGGCGTATCACTCTCTCTCTCACACACACACACACACACACACACACACACATCCATATCCCTCTGAACACCAGAGGGCGTCTCTCACACACACACACACACACACACACACACACACACACCACACACACACCACATATCCGTCTGAACACCAGAGTGTGTCTCTCTCTCTCTCTCACACACACACACACACACACACACACACACACACCACACACACACCACATATCCGTCTGAACACCAGAGGGCGTATCACTCTCTCTCTCACACACACACACACACACACACATCCATATCCCTCTGAACACCAGAGGGCGTCTCTCACACACACACACACACACACACACACACACACACCACACACACACCACATATCCGTCTGAACACCAGAGGGCGTATCACTCTCTCTCTCACACACACACACACACACACACATCCATATCCCTCTGAACACCAGAGGGCGTCTCTCACACACACACACACACACACACACACACACCACACACACACCACATATCCGTCTGAACACCAGAGTGTGTCTCTCTCTCTCTCTCACACACACACACACACACACACACACAACACCACACACACACCACATATCCGTCTGAACACCAGAGGGCGTATCACTCTCTCTCTCACACACACACACACACACACACACATCCATATCCCTCTGAACACCAGAGGGCGTCTCTCACACACACACACACACACACACACACACACACACACCCACATATCCGTCTGAACACCAGAGTGTGTCTCACTCTCTCTCTCACACACACACACACACACACACGCATATCCCTCTGAACACCAGAGGGAGTCTCACTCTCTCTACACACACACACACACACACACACATACACATACACGCCAAATATGCCCCACAGAAGTACAATAACACACATCATTTCAGGAAATCTCTATCGCTGTAGCTGAATAAACAGAAGATTGAAACGATTTGATTAAACATGACTAATAAACACACAACTGCCTTATTCTGTGTCAGAAGCACATCATCTCACAGAAGGATGAGCTCAACTGTCGTTATGAAGTGAGTTTGGAGTAAAAGCATGTTAATAAATGTTGTCTTTTGTTGGACAAGAGGCTCATAAAGCTTCTCATATCTGGAAAGATGATTGACCCGTGTTGCTTTTTCTAATGCACGTTATAAGTGACTCAAACTCAGTGCTTTCAGACGGAGCAGTGTTTACAGAGCCGTACATCACTGACAAGCTGCGCATAAAAAACAATTAATTAATTAATTGCGATAAATAGGGGTGTACCGATACATGTATTCATATTGAACCGTTCGGTACGAGGCTTTCGGGAATCGGTACGCTTTACAAACCGAATGATTCGTTGGACCATTTTTCCTGCAGAACAAAATACGCGCTGGCGCGATCACCACAGCGCTGCGCTACATCAAATAACAAACGGAAATGAAAGCGGAACGAAACTGCACTACTCGTTATTTTGTGCTTCACGGACCGTTTATCAGTTTGGACTAATGTCAGTGCAGTGCGAGCCGATCTTCATCAAGCGACACTAGCCAAGTTTCCATCCACTTGTCAATCGAATTATCTGAAGTTCGGTAAAAAACCTCATGTGAATAAAGCTGGTGAAAGTGTGTTTCCATCAAACGGCTTTAAAGGTGCCCTCAACTTCAAAATTGAATTTATGTTGGCATAGTTAAATAACAAGAGTTCAGTACATGGACATGACATACAGTGAGTTTCAAACACCATTGTTTTCTCCTTCTTATTTAAATCTCGTTTTTAAAAAACACCCCTGAAAAACAGGCGAATCTCCACATAATACCGACTGTGACGCAACAGTCGGGGATCACGCCTCCAAAGATTTGCATATCCCACCCCTCAATGACAAGCACTGCGCAGCCGAGTCATCGGAACAAGCGAGGATCAGAGAGAAAATGGCAGATCATGGAAATAAATGCTATGTTCCAGGCTGTGCAGGGGATGTGAGGACTTTTCATACCCTTCCCACAGAAAAGAAATGTCAACAGGCGTGGATGATGTTTATATATAATCGGATACCGCAACAGTTTAATTCGAAGTTGTTAGTTTGCTCTGCCCATTTCACCACGGACTTATTTTTCAACCTGGGACAATATCAAGCTTCTCTCAGCGTCTCAAACTGAAGAAGGGGGTAATTCCAACCATATTCCTGCAACCGGTAAGTAATTTTATTAAAGATAATTTACACTGTGTTAGATCCAGCGCAAGATCCTAGTACAGTACTAGCAAACTTCAAGTAACGAGCATACATAACTAACGTTAAATAGGCTAATTCTCAGTGAATAAACTATACAGAAAGCGGTCAAAGAACAATCCACACAGCGCAAGTTTATCTCTCTTGCCAAACTCGTTATGAAATCAATGACGCTGTTACACTGCACAACGAAGCTCTTACTGTATTTACATCGTTTGCATTGATGAAAGCATGAGAGAGAGAAACTGCGTTGTCTCGCGATCAACAGACAGACTGTCATCTGCTTGTTCAATGCTCTTCACAGCAACATTTTATGTGATGGACATAGATTTAAATACTTGAAAAACATCTCACGATTCGTTAAGCTCGATAGCTGTAATAGTTAAAACGTATATAACAGCTGTAGTATAAGTATTCGAGAGAGTTTCACGTGTCTCATTTCATATGCAAGCAGGTCAGCCAATCACAGCAGTGGCCTGTTCTCACAGCAGACACGCCCCTTCAAACAGAGTGTTCAAATCAGAGACTAAAATCAGGCTAGGAAAAATGCCTTTTATTTCTAAATTATGACTATTTTTTATCTAAAAAACATACTAACATTATAAGGGCAACCCAGGAAACATTATAAAATAATTTAAAAAACCATTTTAGGGCACCTTTAAAGCGAATATAAACCTGTGTGTAACGACGTCACATGCTATTTTATGATCAAATTTGTATATAGCATTGATTTGAGACATTTTAAGGTGTTTCCATTCATTTTCGCACAACATTCAAGCAAACATTTGCGAACAAAGTTTTGCTAGACAAAATGGATCTCGCCATAATAACGTTTCCATCAGCGTTTATCGCATAAGCCGTATATCCATCAAGATAAAATCCCATGAGACCGAACGCATTTCATTTGAGTCGATATTCATGAAATTCAATCGAATTTTACTGTTTCCATAAGACATTTTTAATTCGATATCACTTAATGTGGATAAAAACGTGTGGATGGAAACATAGCTAGGCTACTGTTAGACAGCGCTGAGAGATCCAGTTAACAAAGCAATTAAATTCGCCACTGAAGTAATAACATCACTGCGAGATCTAGTGAAAGCATTACAATTTCTCCGTTATTAATGGATCAAACAGCGCTGACGTGGAAATGATGAATAAACTAGTTACAGGCTTTAAAGGTACAATATGTAGGAATTTTGCAGTAAAATTTCCAAAAACCACTGGGCCAATGTTATATATTTTGTTTAGTTGATCACTTACAATATCCCGATTTGTAAATCGTGAGAAAATTGCGATTTTAACCAAGGAAACGGGGCGTGTGAGCAGCGGTGAGGAGTCGCTAGTCAATGATGTCATATCCGCATTATCCTCGGTTTCCACCATTGTTTCCGCTCGTACTGCCATAGTAACCATGGCGACAGATGAGGACAACTGGGTTATGCCTAGCAGGACGCTTGCAGTTTTGTTTAAACATTATGGACCATGACAAGCAGACTCTGAGACTAAAAGACTAAAAGGAAGATCAACATGTTTCGAGATGCGAGAGCTCCACGTCCACGACTAACTTCCACTCGACAGAGACGCGAGTTTTCATGTACTTTATTAGACAGGTGAGCAAATGTACATAAAACTAATCAATGTTATTTAGTTTAACATGATGAATATGATCTGTATGTTATTCTAATGTTGATCTAGCTTACTTAGTCTCATACAGCCAACAAACAACCCAACTAACAACATTCAACACACTCAAATGCATTTAGTGTGATAGTGTAACTGTTAGAGCGAGTGAAACAGCGCTGCGTTACCTCAAGTTTCATTCCTCTAATAAACTGAGCTGTGTGAGTATTAATTCAGCACTTGTGTGTAGTTGGGTAGAATGAAATGTCCTTATTCCTTTATATCCGCGGGACTGGCGTTGCGTGTGGCGCTGGTGTACGTCTAGCAATCGCTCCTGCTTCACCACAGTCATGTTAAAAACATCAATGTTTTCACTCATCCATAAAAGATCCATCAGCTCGACGACAAGATCCATAATTACGCTTAATGCGGAATATACGTCATCAATATACGCCTTTGTTATTGTGAGAGATTAGCGACCCCTGGTGGCGAAAAATCCTACATATTGTACCTTAAAGTGCACAGATCATCATTCACCGTGGATTTACTGTAGTAACACTCACTGTAACCATGGAAGTTTGGCAGAAATAGTAAAATGCTTTCAAGTACATCACACACCTTTTTCCAGCACTTCAAAAATTATCATATTTAAATGTTATTTTTAATGTGATGACCAAAACATTATTTGTTCATCCTTCAAAGATTATCCCGAGTTATAAAACTAAAAGTTTCAAGATGTAGGAAAACTCACACTTATTTTAAAAAAAAAATCTTAATAAATAGAAAATTTCTCTGGCATTTCTTTCTTTTTCCTGTATCGAAAACGTACCGAACCGTGACACCACTGTATCGTATCGAACCGAACCATGAATTTTGTGAACCGTTACACCCCTAGCGATAAACCGTGCAGCGCTAGATCAGTGTTCACCTGTGGACGGAGGAACTCACCTGCATGTTTCTCAGCAGCTGGAAGATCTCCATGGTCCGTAAGACGATGTCCTGCACCGTCTCCTGTCCGATCCGACATAGTGATGCTGTGTTCACATCCCGCGCTGCCTGGGCCTGTTGCCCGGGGAACGGGGCCAGAGGAGGGGTTGCCATGGGGACAGAGGGATGCAGGCACTGATGGATGGATGGCTATTCCGTGAGACTTAGTGGCATGTCTGATGTCTGTTACGAGAGAATATTAAGTTGAAAATTGCACCATACACCATGTATCACACTTTTAAGCACTGAGTAATAAAACCATACGTGTAGATATAAAACAATAAACTGTGAACTAAAACGCAAATATAATAATAATAATACACATATTATTTGGATGTATTAAGAAAACATTATTCAGCTTTACATTGAGCTACAATCATCAAAACTTGAATGTCTAACGGAACTGTCATAACATGTGTGTGATGTAAACACAGAAAATGTCATTCGTCTGAACATATGCAACATTTGAAGCGTTTAAATACCTTTGTTAGTGTTGTTGACAAGACGTCATTCTTTCCGTGCTGTGATCTCGTCTGTCAGTCAACCATCGCGAGATTTCACGAGAAGTCACCGTGTACTGTTACAAAATCTGAAGTCGCGGCGCCATCTAGTGTTCAATCAAAATTTATGAAATTATTTATTTCGGAGATCATGCATGGCACATTGATCAATTTTAAACATTGTCATCTGCTCTGTACAGTCCTGCGATAATATATGGATTTAATAAACAAGAGAAAGTGAATAAAAAACGGTTGCATTTATAATTCTATCAGTGCATTATATATTAGCGATTAAAGAGCAAGTTTGATCTCAAATCATCAAAGACAGACATTCATCAATTGAAAAAGAATCAGACTCTGTGATCATTGATTTCACTTGAGCTTTGTGGGCCTGCTCTGCCTAATATTCCCATATTTCCTTCAATATCAAAGAAGATGATTACATATAATTTAAGGTAATTTATGGCTCTCAGAGACGCAGGTCTTGATCTTGATCCTCTCAGAAGAGAACATGCACTTAAACCCAACAGTCTGCTGTAATCTCGTCTTATTCGGTGTGTGTGTGTGTGTGTGTGTGTGTGTGTGTGTGTGTGTGTGTGTGTGTGTGTGTGTGTGTGTGTGTGTGTGTGTGTGTGTGTGTGTGTGTGTGTGTGTGTGTGTGTGTGTGTGTGTTGTGTGTGTGTGTGTGTGTGTGTGTGTGTGTGTGTGTGTGTGTGTGTGTGTGTGTGTGTGTGTGTGTGTGTGTGTGTGTGTGTGTGTGTGTGTGTGTGTGTTGTGTTTGTGTTTGTGACTCCCGCTTCAAAAAGGGTTTTCTCTGTATTCTGATTATTAGCTTGGCTTGATTTTCTGTCCTCATCCACTGGACTATAAAAGGATTAGGATGAGCTGGAGGTACAAAGAGAAACAGTTTTCTCTTAAAAGAGAATTAAAACTAGAGAGAGAGAGGAGAGAGAGAGAGAGAGAGAGAGAGAGAGAGAGAGAGAGAGAGGAGGAGAGAGAGGAGAGAGAGAGAGAGAGAGAGAGAGAGAGAGAGAGAGAGGAGAGGAGAGAGAGAGAGAGAGAGAGAGAGAGAGAGAGAGAGAGGAGAGAGAGAGAGAGAGAGAGAGAGAGAGAGGGAGAGAGAGAGAGAGATTTAAACATCCAACAATGGACTTAAGACGGATTAGTTAAAATGAACTACAATGAAAAATGTGTCTAAAGCATGCATTAATCTTAGTTCATGCTTAATTTCAACATTTACAAATACATCATTCAAATCAAAAGTTATAGTTATATATAAAAACAGTGCAAAACATATGATTGAATATTAATTAATTTAGCAGGAATTCTCCTAAATGTTATTTTCACACTCCAGTTGCTGTAATCAGACTGACTTACGTATCAGTGTTGGGTGAAATTAACTGCTAAATAATCTAATTACTTTTCCCTTGAAAAAGTAAAGTGATTACTCTTCATTTTTCTGTAACAGTTACTTCTGATGTAATTGCATTAAATGCATAGAACAATTACACATAACAATAGTGAATTTAACATCAAAACGTAATGTTAAAATGCCTGCGTTTAATGTAACCTGCACACTTTGATCAGTTCAAAAATAATGAATGCAATTGTTTATTTGAAATAATGAAAAGAGCAGCTTCCTGCTTATTCTTGTGTTGTTCAACTGGTCGAGGTTGATATGGGATTCATAAAGTAATTAGTAATTAGAAAGTAAGTAAGAAAGAGAAAAAGTAATCTCATTAATTACTTTTTTAGAGTAGCGTACCCAACAGTGCTGAGTCTGACTACAGGTGAGATTTTGCCAATACTTTCCGCACAATAGTATTTTTTTTAAATAATAATTTTCCCAAAACTGTTTTTTTATGTTCCGAATCATTGTAGTTCTTCTAGTGCAAGACTGACTGAAAAATTACTGTATTTCACCAGAAGATTTTTTTTTCTTGTTCCAAAGGTTGGGATGCATTAATAATAACAGTGATCAAACCGGTTCTGACAGATAATGAGGAGCAAGATCATGAAAGCATTCAACAAAACAGAGCAAATGGAAGAAGATCAGATTTAGATCAAAAACATGTAATTTTTCCTGAACTGCAGAAATAATGAGAAAGACGTCAATACAGATCAAACTATTGAATGTTTTCTAGACGATAGATGAGAGCGGGGCAAAACCTTACACTTTTTGGCTTTTTCAATTATGTAAATTCACTTTCCCACATTAATTTCACACGTCTAGTACAATTATGTGGTTTTATTGTATTAATACACGTTTTTCTTGATTTACCCCAAGAGAATGGAAGTGAATCGTGACAACATGCCCCATAGGTGGAGCACATTATGACCATATGACAGATTAAAATGTTAAAATGACAATAAAATACAATTATTACCTTTTTCATATAAAATAATGCCATTTTTTAATAATGAAAATAAAGTTGTTGTTTTTTATTTGACAAAAAACACCACAAAACAAAGCTGCATAGTTCAAAACATAATAATAATTAATAATTTCTGAACATTGACTCTCAGTCTTTATTCACCTTTTTCTCATGGTTTCTCAATAGAATTCATAAAAGTATATGTAATATCATAGTTCTAATAAGGGCTCTATTGTAAAGCAGTGTGACAATATTTAAACCCAGCGAGTGTTTCTGCTGTTAAATAACAGATATAAGATTAAAATATTATCAGAGTTCTTTCATTTAAACACACACACACACACACACACACACACACACACTTAAGAAAATTAACTTAAGAAATGTACTTTTGCTTTGGTTAAATAAATGTTCAGAGATATCTTCCAGAGATTTTAAATTTCTTTAGAGTTGATATGTCGACTAGTAAGTACACTAGGTTTTGTGTGGAAGGTTTTAACCCATGTGTGTTAACCCAATGAGCCCCGCGTCAGTGTGTGCCCCGATCACTCCTATATTCTGTAATAAACGAGTGAATATTGTAAAGTTTATGTGGTTAATTTACTGTATGTTCTTTTGGGAAAATAATGACATTAACTCTTTTCCTTTTCCTTCTTTGTCATGGAACCAGCCTGAGAAATACATGTGTAGTTTCTTCTTGCCATGTCAGAGCAAACATTTGTTTGACCCAGCTGACGTTTCCAGTGACCTTGAGGACTAAAAGCAGCCAGAATGACAATTGAGACAAAATAAATTATAATATTTACTTGCTTCAAGCCAGCATGAATTTGCATACTGCATACTTTTCATACTGTGGATGGAAAGAAGTCAACATTGCTTGGGTAAGTATATTAAATTAAGAGGAAGCGCTTAAATATTTACAAGCAATACTGTTTTTTAATGATATATTTCTGTTTGCTGTTAAACAGGGCGTCACTAATGTGCAGCTATAGGCAAACCTTTACCTGGTAAAAATCTTCCATCGATTCCTGATCACTCGTTCACAAACTCACACTATACACTGTAAAAAAAGTTAACTCATTATTTTGAGTTATCTTTTTGCATGGGTTTTTTTTAGTTTAACTAACTTATTTCGATAAGTTGAGGACAAGAAAACTTAAAATTTCTTGTTGTCTGGACAATCTAGTTAAAAAAATAAGTTGAAATAACTAAATTTTTTTACAGTGTAGTGCACCATTCTGGATTTACATTGAGAATCATGTTTGTTTTTTTATATAGAGATCACGATTATAAATATAGTCAATTAAACAAAATAACATTTACTAGAGGTTCTGACAAAAGGTTGATTGCTGTAATCTATTTAAAATATAGAATTTTTTTAATGTGGTTTAAAGGAATGAATCAATGACTCACTCATAAAGACTTCACGTTTCATTATTAGATGAATCAATGTTTTTGAACGAATCTTTTGAATGAATCTTTTGAACGAATGATTCAATGACATTTTGTAACAGTCACTTGTCGCCACCTACTGGTGTAACAATGTAACTAAAACAATCTTTATTTGAAGCGTCAAAACTATCAAAAGATGATTTAATCTATAGACATCACTAGCTATGTTTCCATCCACACGTTTTTATCCGCATTAAGTGATATCGAATGAAAAATGTCTTATGGTAAAATTCGATTGAATTTCATGAATATCGACTCAAATGAAATGCGTTCGGTCTCATGGGATTTTATCTTGATGGATATACGGCTTATGCGATAAACGCTGATGGAAACGTTATTATGGCGCGATCCATTTTGTCTAGCAAAACTTTGTTCACAAATGTTGTCTTGAATGTTGTGAAAAAATGAATGGAAACGCCTTAAAATGTCTCAAATCTATTCGAATATACCAATTTGATCGCAAAACAGCATGAGACGTCATTACACACAGGTTTTTATTCGCTTTAAAGCCGTTTGATGGAAACACACTTTCACCAGCTTTATTCACATGAGGTTTTTTACCGAACTTGGAAGTGGATGGAAACTTGGCTAGTGTTAATATCCAAACTATAAACTTTTATCCCAGTACTTCTGTAATAAATTTAAGTTATTGTAACACATGAACAATTAGGCTATTGAAAAAAACTGTTTGTGGCGCTGTTTCATATCTATATACGACTACTGCTCTATCTGTAAAAAAAAATTGTTTTACTTGGTTAATTTGGGATCCTCTATTATTTGCATATTTAATGGGATGGCCCTGCTTTTAAACAGTGCCTAAGATGATACCACACTGGGTTGTTTTAACACAATTTTGGGTCAAATATGAACAAACTCAAACATTGGGTTAAAAATGTAATAAAAAATGTTAACCCAATGGCTGGGTTTGTCCATATTTGACCCAAATTTGGGTTAAAACAACCCAGCATTTTTTGGAGTGCATGAATGCTTGCCTTGGACTATCACCAGATCTTCTGCCTGGAAAAGAGGTTTTGTTCACTGTGTGATAGTTCAACATTGGTGTCACGTTACGTAACCGCTCCGAGACTTTGGGTTGAGGATCTAAAAGTAGTTGTTTATCAAGGTAATCCAGAATCGCAACCCATTACACATGCAGTAGGTAAAAAAACACAGGCTAACCATCCAGAATAACCAGGCAAAAGAGTCAAACCCAGAAACACGGGAAAGCAGAACAGTGCTCAGAATCACAGCGTCACACAAACAAGACTTTGCAAAGAATGACTGAAAACACAGGGTTTATAAAGACAGAGTTAATGAGGTGATGACACAAAGGTGGAAGTGAATTACAGTATTACAGTAGTCAATTACAGTAGAATTCACTTTTATTAAAAAAATATTTTTAATATACATTTATGACAAAGTATTGGCAAAATCTCACCTGTCTGACTACTACAAGCTTTGGAATTTGAAAATGTGTGTTTCTAAATGTAAAAAGTCTTTTTAATTAATGTAAATTAGTCATTTTAACCCATCATGCATGTCAAGGCATTCATAAATATGCATCTATAATATATACGTTATATATAATTTTTCTCATTTAAACATTTCTTGGATCATGAAGTTTGAATTAGAGATCGTCAGATTGATCATTTAATCAAATTCAAGAAACACAATTAAATGTTGTGTAAAATTTTTATTTGTTTAATTAAAGAAATGTTGGTAATTCTTCCATTGTGCCATTTAAATGTTTTGATGAGTTATAATATACGTAGACAGTTTTAAATACAACATTTATGCCGATATACAATAGTTGCATATTATGGTGGTACTGATATCTTTATACGACCGTCGACTCTATTGAACAGAGCGAGGGAAAGATATGTTCACCTTATTGTAAAGAGTTAATATGAATGTTCAAACTTTGCTTGAGGAGTAAAAAAATCAAGACTGATTTCTAAACAAAAAATAGGAAATATGAATAAAAAAAAAACAGTGATCGAAGAAATGAAAGTCCTCTTAGCATTACAGAAATAATAGCGTAGGCAAATAAACATATTCTAAGATCAACAATAATATAATTATCCCTTTAATGAAGGGATGGATGAAGGAGTACAGTACATTACAGCATCACAGTCCTGCTGTTTACAGATGAAGAAAGATAAACATGCAGGAAAATATGTAAAAAAGAATGTGCTTATTTAAAATGATTTTCATTGCTAAAGTACCTTCTTACCTGCATCAGTGTGTTACCTTTGGCACATATCACGTCATTTTCCATTTTCTGTTTATGTTCACTGATCAATGTATATAGATTTGGAAATGAAATCTGTTCATCATATAAAGCAATCAAGTCAAAGTTGGACTAAACCGCTTGATTCATATGGATTCGTTTTATGATCTCTTTATGAACTTTTTGAGGCATCAAAGTGGTAGTTGCGTAGACCAGTGGTTTTCAAACCCTGGGTCGCGACCCTCGGGTGGGTCGCGAGAATTAAAAAATGGGTCGCCAGTGATTTAAAAAAAAAAAAAAAAATTCCGTTTTCTAATAAAATTATTATTAATAATAATGAAACAACGAAACAAACTGAATGCTTCTCCTGTACTTGTCTCATCCTGCGAACCGGCTTGGGACCAGATTATGCATTACCCTTCTCATTAATAGCTACACAAAACACGCACTCGTTCGCTCCATCCGCAACACACACACACACACACACACACACACACACACACACACACGTTCGCTCAATCTGCAGCAACACACAAACACTCGTCGTTCCTTCCTATGGCTGTCAAAATTACTCAAAAATGACGTTCGAATATTCTCTCTAAATAAAACACACATATTCTAACTATTCGAACATCTAGTTGTGCATTTTGTCAATGACGCGCATTACGTCAATAACAGGACAAATTAATACAAAGAGACATAAACTACTCTCGCACTCACTCGCAGGCACTCTTTCTCTCTCTCGCCCTCACCTCACGCTCTCTGCGCATAGCGGTTTAAATGAACAATAAGAATAAACAAATGTTGAGTGATGATGATCAAGAGTTTTGCGCAAGCAATTTACGGTCGCGACTCTTGTCCCAAATATAGCAGGCTTCATTCAGTGATTGAAACAAATAATATTAACATTAATTGAAGTTTTACAGTAGCTAGAACCGACATTGAACGCTCCGAGCGAGCTGTGCTGTGGTGAACATGGAACTTTTCCTTGACATGAAACGGTAAATAATCAAACCAGTGGAAGCATGCAGTGCATGGAACTGCTGTATCTAACTTTACCTACCTTATTCATGCAATAAATAAGAATAAGAAATAAAAAACCTTTCAGCAGTGCTGTGCCAGTGCAGCTCCTGTGACCTGTCCCTGATCCCTCAGGCGCCCAGACAGCCGCGCCTCTGATAGGCTACCGCCGGCGTGTTTTTCCACATTCCAAAATTATTTTTCACCTTCGAAATTCTGTTTTTTTTTAAACTATTCGAATATATATTTGAGTTTAGAATATTAGTAAAATTCGTACCATTCAGTGTAAGCACCGCTCAACTGTGATGTTTCCAAGCACATTTTTGCGCATGTGAAAAGGATGATTTTTTTCCTGCCGATATTGCAACGAGAGTGAAGTTGCTACAAAGCAATGTTGAAACATTTTTATTCTAATGAGAAAGTTACGTGAGCATAATGCCCCTTTTACTTTCGCTTTAAATTATTTCGTTTTGGATTGTTTATAGTTATTATTTGTTATAATTCTTGTTCTGTTATGTATATAATGAATATTACATTTAAAGAGTTTGTTGTGGAATATGTTGTGTATTTTTTAAGCATGCAGCAAATGCCTATTAATTGGTTAAAATTCCTGTATGTAGGCCTATAGATTGATCAGATTATTTCAGAATCGACTTTGCGTTGCAATCGCGTCAAGGATCAGCAAGTGCATGTGTATTCTCTTAAAGGTTGTGTAGGTAAGAAATTTATTAAAAAAAAAATTCAAAATTTGTTTAGACTTTCTATATATATCAATGCATAATTAAAATCTAAGTACTCTGAAAAAGAAAGTATAAAAATCGAGTGTCTGTAGACCTCTCACGACTGTTTTAAAGACAGCTCATTATTTCCATTCACTTCACCCCCTCCCTTCTGGTCTCCTTCCAAAGCCACACCCCCAAAACACATGAACGCGCAACTCTGACAGCTGAGCTGAAGACGCATTATTTACCTGAGACGAGCGAAGAGTAGAGGAACGAGTGCATGTAGTGACATCATGTCAGACACACATGTAAATAAAAAAATCTAACTTTATCATTATGAAGTTAAACAAATAAGTTGTATTTTATTACTCACTATCAAACTAGCATATTGATATTGGTAAACTTTACAATATATATTTATTGATTCGCTGACGAGCTAGTTATCTATAAGGCAAAGCTAAACACAGGTTGCGTGATACACGTTGTTCCATTGCCATCATTTACACTGTGATGTAGATGAATTTCGTGTAAGATTTATAACATATATATGATATTCTGCATGTAAGAGTTTGCTTGATGAAAGCATAGTTGATTCTGATGAGGACTACACTCCCGAGACAAGTACCACATCGTCAGCTCGAGGACAGAACCGTGGTCGAGGGCGAAGCAGAGGAGGTCGTGCTACTAGGGTATTCGCCGATATTCACCCGAGTTTTATTTCTTTGTTTATCCAACAACTTTTTGTTCATTACCTTTTCTTGTAATGTAAATGACTTCCTTTTTTGACTGGGTTGCCTTCGTGAACTGCAAATGGGGGACGGCACTGTTTATAATACCACGACCTCACTGAAATACTGTCATGTGACCCGTCCCGTGTCTGAAGTCCAAGAAGACCTCAATCTACAATAAAACAGATGTAATTATTTCATTAACAGCACAATAATCCTCCTGAAAATGTCTCTTTGGATGAGTCTCTGAGTGCTTCACTTCGTGGGGTCTTGACACAGACTACAGTCAGGCCTTTGGTCCGCCTGTTGCTCCAGTTGAATAGTGACCGAATGGAAACTGTATGTGTTGAAACAGGCTTGGGTCATTTCTCTCAGCACCGCCTGTGGCTCTACAGTGTCTTCTGAGGAGTTTGAAATGAAAGGATGGGTGAATATTTCAGAATTAAATGCCAAAATGAAGCCATACGGGGTTGAAGCGTTACCTATGGCCACGTGAGCGGAGAGCACCGCCTGGTTCATCGTCAGGGCCCAGATGTGAAGGTTGTGCACAGCTTTGACTCCCTTTACCTGGAGAAGTCGATCCCTCACCTCATTATAGTTCACACCGGCCGGCGTACCTGTGGAGGACCAACACTGAGCATCAGGAGCTCCACTTCAAATCTTCATGATCCAAGAAAGGAGAGCGTTTCCAGTTACTTGTTAACTCATCAAAACTTTTAAATAGCACAATGGAAGACCAAAAAAATGTAATTAAACAAATAAAAATCTTACACAACATTTAATTGTGTTTCTCGAATTTGATTAAATGATGGCATTTCAGACAATCTGACGAGCTCTAATTCAAACTTCATGTTCCAAGAAATGTTTTGATGAGAAGAGCATATAAAAAAATGAAATGACCTTTCACAGAATGGCTAGTGGCCATTAAAACTGCTAATATAGAGATTATATTTAAGATTTACCTTCAATTAATCTACCAGTCAAAAGTTTGGACAGATTCTCGTTCTTTATTCCCAGCTAAGAATTTTTTTTTCTAAAAACGTTTGGCTAACGTTGCCATTAAGTTATACGAAGGTTATTTCTGAATGTTCTCTGAACGTTCAAAACGGCCAGTTTAAAAACAAACAAGAATTCTTGGTTATGTGAACGTTAAAGCAACACCAAGTAACTTTTCCTCTTCGGTCGCCCTACTGGACGAAATTGTCCATTGCCGCTGTCGTAAATAATCTAGCCTACCGTCGCACGCACACTCGCTGTTTACCCAGCACCGGCTTTAGAATGAACGATGTCCACAGACAAGGTAGAGTATGTTACATGATTTCATGAAAGGATGATGTATTGCGACATCAGAAACGAAGAATAACAAAATAATGACTATTGTAGCGCTTGACGTAAAGCAGTCGAATTTTGTAGTTGTTTTTGTGGTTGGGTTACTACCCGAACACTGAAGTTACATAGTGCCAGTAAAAGCGATACAGACCCCGTCAGGCGATGATGGTAGAAGTGCCTTTCACCCTGTTACGACTTGATGAACCACTGATAAGATTTTGGAAACATTATTTTAAGGTAAACAATGTTACATAGTGTTGCTTTAAAGGAACATTCCATTTTAGCATTTTGCAAACATTATGGGATTGTTACTTTGAATGTACTCTGAACAAGTAGTTACATTTTTAAAAAACATTACACAAACATCCAACAAAAATGTTTCCGAAAAAAGCTCAATGTTTTGAGAACATTATTAACTCTTTCCCTTCCATTGACAGAAATGTTTTCCGGCTTTCCGTGTTTTCTCTGTTATACGGTAGGGGGCGCTATTAATATTATTACACGTCTTCTGAAAGAATACAGAATCTCCTGATCAAAATATATATAAATATGCAGCAGAAACAAGCAATATCATATTTAAACAGATGCATATGTAAAATAATGTGATCATCAACATTAATCAGCATATAATTAAAATCTGCCTAATGTTACTGAATGAAATGTGGACCCAGGACTGTAAATCTGGGCTGTCGATGGACTCGATCTAATCTATGTTTTCATCATCGTTTTTAATCTGATCTCTGAATGTAGTCTTTACAAGAAATGCTATTTTCTCTCAAAAAAAATTTTTGATTAAAAAAACTTACCCATATTCAAGTGTTGATAAAACAAAATGCATGAAGCTAGAATAAAACCGTTTAAAAGCAGAGTCGCTGTTCTTTCTTTTGATATATTGCATGATCAGATATTCAACATAATATTCTGGGATCCATTAAACTTTAGTTTCAAAAATTCAAAACGTTTAGAAGTCACATGCAAGACATTTTACCTTCCATTAAGACGATAATGATGTCCCTCATGATGGCGAACGTGGTTCCCAGGACAAACAGGGAAAACAGGAAG
This sequence comes from Chrosomus eos, assembly GCA_036326025.1. NCBI lineage: Eukaryota > Metazoa > Chordata > Actinopteri > Cypriniformes > Leuciscidae > Chrosomus > Chrosomus eos. The sequence continues at coordinate 2,626,506 of CM070827.1, forward strand.
GTGCAGATGGGATCTGCAATTTTATATTCAGGCTGTAAAAAGAAAATAATTCAGTTCGTTAGCATCATGCTGTTACATTTGATCTATACAGGGTTATTATTGTATTATTATTATAGTATTATTGTTAACTAAAACTATTAAAGGTATAATATGTAGTTTTTCGCCACTAGAGGTCGCCTATTCAAAACAAAGGCATTTGTTGACGCCTTGATTTGGCGGATAAGAATCCGACGGGACTCGAATAATATTCATGGATGAGATTATCAACGTTACTGTAGTATAAAGCAGAGCAGGGTCATAATATCATATTAATAAATGCTGGATGGCTTGTGTTGCTAAATGGCATGCAATTCATTTTAAAACATATTGTATGACGGAGAAAATGCTGCATTACTGTTACTAAAAACAGAGCTGCATCTGATAATGTAATATCAGCCACTTGACAAAATATTGTTTTTCTCGGAGACATGGTAAAAATAGTGGAAAATCCCGAAAACAAGCGATTCAAACAATAAGACTATCAGTGTATCAGTGTATAAATGCATGTAAACAGTTGTTCTGTTGTCTGATAAAACATTTGAGATATTATATCACTGACAGGCGACGCACGGATATGGTCCGTGTCCAGGTTAATATTGCTTATTTCTGTGGATTTAAACATTCTTGGAAACATCTGGGATAATCTAAGTACACAAATCAACAAAATATATAACACTCTTCTAGTGGTTTTGGGATTTTTTTAATCCAAAAATCGTACGTATTGTGCCTTTAATTGAAATAAAGCTGAAATAAAATTAAATGGAAAACTTGAATTAAATGAAAATTATAAATTTTGTCTTGGCAATAAACTGAAATAAGTTGAAGTTGAAGCACTAAAATTATTAATTGGAAATAAATAAAATAAATAATAAATAAAAACTTAAACTGAAATAAAAGTAAAGTAAATCTAAATAGCATATTAAGCTCTTCCAGTAATGACTCTTCCATAATATAATGTTTTAAAAAAGTCTTTAATTATGTTCTCAAAACATTAGCACTAAAACATTCATGAAACATTTTTTTCTGAAACATTTGGCTAACATTTTTAAATGTTACTACATCTGAGAACATTCAAAAGTAACTTTATTATAATGTTTGCAGAATGGAAAGTTTGCATAATAAAGCCACATCTTTTACTTTTTAAAAAACTGGATGTTTTGAACGTTCAGAGAACACTCATAACCTATAATTTAATAATATTTTTGTGAGCTGGGTCATCAGTTAGGACTCATCGTATCTAAGAATGTAAAGTAAAACTGCTTACCTTAAAGAAGATGAGGAGTGCACTGACCAGCACACTGACGCTCTGCAGAAGGTCTCCGATCACATGGACAAACGCGGCCCTTACGCTGGCATTAGCTTGCTGTCTTTTCCCAGTCCCTTGCTCCTCAACGTCACAATGATTAGCGTTAGACTGGCCGTGTCCGTTTTCCTTCGCGTGATCGTGACTGTGACCGTGACCGGCGCTCAGACCACCGTGACTGTGGCCGTGACCCGACTGATGCAGAGTGAGTGCCATTCTACACACAACAACACATAGAGGGGTCATTTAAAGGTGCAGTGTGTCAATTTAGCGGCATCTAATGGTGAGGTTGCAATTGCACCCAACAGAAGTTATGGTGACCGACAGGAAGTAATGCGCCGGTCGACACGTAACCCAGGGAATATGTAGTTTTTTTAAAAGCCCCCGGGTTGGGGCGGGGAAAGACATTGTCACTTTATTTGCGGGGCGGGTCATACATTTTATTTTTTAAATCCATGTATGTTGCGTGCATTTTCTAGCTTATATTAAATATTTGGGAATATCTATTTCATGTTTTATTAGGTTCTTTGATAAGGACACTCTCTCTAGACTCTCCAGTTTTCATTATATTGAGTCATTCTGTTGGACTTTGTTATATTTAAAGGTGCAGTGTGTCATTTTTAGTGGCATCTAGTGGTGAGTTTGCGAATTGCACCCAACAGAAGTTACGGTGGCCGACAGGAAGTGATGTCGTCGTCTGAGACAGCAGAGAGTAGCCAGTTAAGCTTTGTTTCTTTACTAAGATAAATTAAGAAATTAGGTTTACTTAATTATTCAGTAAAACTATATGTTATTGGAATATTATTGTTACTTGTTCATTATTGTGCCAGTGTTTTATTCGCTGACTTTAGCGAGCTTCTTATCATGAAGAACAACATAGTGACGAAACGCGTTTGTCCTTTAGAAACATGTCGATGTAAGCGTGTGTGTACAGAAATGGCTCATTCTGAGGTAATAAAAACATAACGGTTCATTATGTAAAGTCTTTATACATAGTTATGTATATGATAATGCATTTCTGTCAACAGATCCTTCTAAATATCACACAATGCATTATTTTATAATATTAATATTAATGTTATTTTAAAGGAGCACTAATGGAAAAGCTATTTCGACTGTTCATTTATGTACTGTCTCTAAAAACTTTAATTGATACAAAGGTCTTTGTTTAAATTATATATATATATATATATATATATATATATATATATATATATATATATATATTATATATATATATATATATATATATATATATTGCTATATATTTTTATTGCTTTATATATGTGTGTGTTTTCTTTGCTTTCTTTGCTTCCTTTATACATAGTTATGTATATGATATTGCATTTCTGTCAACAGATCCTCCTAAATATTACACAATGCACCTTTAAGACATTTTCACAGCAAATAAGAGTTTTGCTAAGGCACTATATTAGTTAGTTATAGATTAGGGCTATAAATAGACGAGGGGTTTGTCTCACATGATGTTGGCCAGAACAGCGCAGCCGGACGTGATGAGCATCACAGTGCCCTCGATAGTGAAGTCGTCGTCGATGAGCCTCTCCACCGCCAGATACACCAGAACGCCCGTCACCAGCCAAATACTGAAGACCGACAGCAGAGCGCCCAGGATTTCTGAACACACACAGCAGTACAGTGATGAAAATACACTTGTGCTCCAGTTTACTTCACTATATACTCAGATAACATCTAGTATATACACACTACCGTTCAAAAGTTGTTTATTTAAAGAAATTAATACATTTCTTCAGAAAGGACGCATTATATTGATCAAAAGTGGCAGTAAAGACATTTATAATAATGCTAAATATTTATTTTTTTAATTAAATGCTTTTTTCTTGAACTTTCAGAGAATCCTGAAAAAAATGAATCACAAAAATATGAAGAATTTTCAACTGTGATAATCATAAATATTTCTTGAGCATCAGAGCATCATATTATAGTGATTTCTGAAGGATCATGTGACACTGAAGACTGGAGTAATGATGCTGAAAATTCAGCTTTGATCACAGGAATAAATTACACTTTACTATATATTCACATAGAAAACAGCGGTTTTACATTGACATAATATTACACAATATTACTGGGTTTGTTTTGTATATTTAATCAAATAAATGCAGCCTTGGTGAGCAGAAGAGACTTCTTTTAACAACATTAAAACTCTTAGCGACCCCAAACTTTTGAACAGCAGTAAATATATATATATATAGTGTGTGTGTGTGTGTGTGTGTGTGTGTGTGTGTGTGTGTGTGTGTGTGTGTGTGTGTGTGTGTGTGTGTGTGTGTGTGTGTGTGTGTGTGTGTGTGTGTGTGTGTGTGTGTGTGTGTGTGTGTGTGTGTGTGTGTGATATATATCCACAACCATTCAAAAGTTTGAGGTTGGTGAGATGTTTAAAAACTCGCATCTGCTCCAGCATTTATTTGATCAAAAATACAGTAAAAAATTGTGAAATATTATAACAATTTAAAATATCTGTTTTATACTGTATGTGAATATATAGAAGTGTAATTTATTCCTGTGAATTTTCAGCATCATTACTCCAGTCTTCAGTGTCACATGATCCTTCAGAAATCACTATAAGTTTCGCTGGTTTAGATTTTTGTGGAAACCAGGATACATTTTTAGGATTCTTTGATTAATAGAAAGTTCAAAAGAACAGTATTTATTTGAATAGAAATATTTTGTAACAATATCAATGCCATGTCTAATTTCGTTTTTTTTTCATTTTCATGTTTTCTATCTTGTAATATTTCTATAGTCAAGGTTCCTGTCATGCGCTTCACTTTTCCCGCATGTGTTCTTCTCTGAATGTGTCATTGGTTGATTTAGTGATGTGGTTTCTCGTTCTGTTCTGTCATTGGTTCATTGCTTAATCATGTTCACAGGTGTGTCTTGTCAAGTCATTAGTCTCTGTGTTTAAATTGACCTCATGTTTCCAGTCTCTTGTCTTTGTGTAACCACTGTTTGGGGAGTGTTAGTTTATGTTAAGTCATGTCAAGGTATAGTTAGCCAAGTCTTTGTTTATTTGTACAATTTATGTTAAATAAATACTGCACTTGGTAGTGTGAGCAGATCGAGGCTTTGTGGAGCAATGAAACCGATGAAGCAAATGTGCCGTATTTAATTGTGCTTCAAAACAATCCGACACCCGTCTCCACGAAGACCCCTAGTGGTCAGAACAGTGTGAATGCAACAAAAAACCTGGTCCAAACACGCAAAAAAATATATATATATATTTTTTACAAATCTATTGCAAAAAATTTTTTTTATTGAAAGTAATAAAACTTTCAAATGCCATTATCTAATAAGATTATCAAGTATCTGTTAATTTATCAATTGCCAGGTATTTCTTTGTATGAATGGCTCAGCTAAACAGGCCAATAAGATACTATTAACTAATTAATTTTAATTATACTAATGTCTAATTAAAACGTCTAAAACTGATCAAAGATCAGGTAAAAACCACAGACATTTGTTCACTGGTTCTCAGTGGTTTGATTCTTGAAGTTTCGAAGTGTTTTGAAACAGTTATGACGTAATAAAGCCTTGTTTACTGAAATGCAAGAGTTTTGGGGCATGAAAATGTTCTGTTCTTCAATTCCAGTGATTTACCTGCTCGATGCCAACCGTAATTGAGCGTGCGAGTCGCGGGTCTGGAGGATAACCACAGCGAACCCAAACTAATGAGGAAGCTGGTGAGATCCACGAGCAGGTGAGCCGCGTCTGTCATCACTGCCAGACTTCCAGCAAAATACCCTCCTGTGCACAGACCACACATATTCACATATTATTTCATATTCATATATTCACCAGAGATCCTTTGTGTGAGCATAAAATCAGGGTGGCACTTTACAATAAGGTTCATTAGTTAACAACCTTAGTTAACATGTACTATTAAATACTTCATCAGCATCTTTGTTAAAGGTACAATATGTAGGATTTTTGCAGTAAAATATTCAAAAACCACTAGGCCAATGTTATATATTTTGTTTAGTTGATTACTTACAATATCCCAAATGTTTTCTACTGTTTGTAAATCGTGAGAAAATTGCGATTTTAACCAAGGAAACGGGGCGTGTGAGCAGCGGTGAGGAGTCGCCAGTCAATGCGTCATATCTGCATTATCCTCGGTTTCCACCATTGTTTCCGCTCGTACTGCCATAGTAATGGTGACAGAAGTTGACAACCGGGTTATGCCTGTTATGCCTAGCAGGACGCTCACGCTGTTGTTGTTTTGTACAAACATTATGGATCATGGCAAGCAGACTTTGAGACAAAGAGACTAAAACGAAGATTAACATGTTTCGAGATGCCGAGAGCTCCACGTCCGCGACTAACTTCCACTCGACAGAGACGCGAGTGTTCATGTACTTTATTAGACAGGAGAGCAAATGTACATAAAACTAATCAATGTTATTTAGTTCAACATGATGAAATGTTAGAATATGATCTGTATGTTATTCTAATGTTGATCTAGCTTACTTAGTCTCATACAGCCAACAAACAACCCAACTAACAACATTCAACACACTCAAATGCTTTTAGTGTGATAGTGTAACTGTTAGAGCGAGTGAAACAGCGCTGCGTTACCTCAAGTTTAACTCCTCTAATAAACTGACCTGTGTGAGTATTAATTCAGCACTTGCGTGTAGTTCGGTAGAATGAAATGTCCTTATTCCTTTATATCCGCGGGACTGGCGTTGCGTGTGTGTGTGTGTGTGTGTGTGTGTGTGTGTGCGTGTGTGTGTGTGTGTGGCGCTGGTGTACGTCTAGCAATCGCTCCTGCTTCACCACAGTCATGTTAAAAACATCAGTGTTTTCACTCATCCATAAAAGATCCATCAGCTTGACGACAAGATCCATACTTCAGCTTAATGCGGAATATACGTCATCAATATACGCTTTTGTTATTGTAAGAGATTAGCGACCCCTGGTGGAGAAAATTCCTACATATTGTACCTTTAATGTTAATTTCAGCATTTACTTTATTAAAATATTGTTAACATTAGTTAATGCACTGTGAACTAGCATGAACAAACAGCTGTATTTTTTATTAAATTACATTAACAAAGATTAATAAATACTGTATGTATTGCTCATAGTTAGTTCATGTTAGTTACATTAACTAATGAACCGTATTGTAAAGTGTTACCAAAATCAGCAGGAAGGGTCACACACACCTATTATCTCGCCCACCATAAACACCAGACACACTGCTGAAACAATGTACAGACGTTTCTTAGCAAGCTTTTTCTCTCGTTCTCGGTCCTCCAGGGCACGGCTGTTATCGTGACAGTGTTTGCCATCATTCATCTCACCTGAGGACATACTGGGAGGAATACAACAGTCATTAACATAAGCAAATCTTACATTTCTTGAAGGAGTCATAGGTTTGATTGATTGACAAACAGCAAGTTTATGTCTGATGTTGACCATGTATGACAATTCACCTGCAATGTTGTGCCAAAACAACAACAACAACGCTATTCCTGCTATAGGCTACTGTATATTTTGAAAATGCTTGTGTTTTAAAATAAAGTACTATTTCTAGCAAATAAATATATGCCTTGGTTGGTGGAGCTCAGGCAATTACATTTTACTAATCACATGTGTAAATATTGATTATTTACACTGTAGCAAAACACTTAAAATTATGCTTATAAGACATAAAGTTACCTCATGTTGTTTCAGTTGATTGTATAGGTTTAAAAAATACACTTAATCTTCTGTGTTTTAATGTATGCAGATAATGCTTTACAATACTGACTGGGGGAAAAAATGCGCCAAATGATTCAGTGTTAAATTGCGGTCCGAACGAATAAAACTGAACCGAATCACAAATTGATTCAGACCGAAAACGAAAAGAGCCGAATTACACCGATCCAGCCGAATGTGTCCTGGGGTGTTCATTCATTTCTCACCCGGATTAGGGCGCAGTGCAAAGTTTGCACACCACTGCAGACACGACCTTGTGCAACAGCAAAACACTCACGAAAAGAGGAAACCTTATGCATTTGGTTAAAATGTCGAATTTAGGCAGATGGGGACACTTCCCAAATCATCACAATGGCAAAGTGTCCCAATCACTCTGAATTGACCCCTACTATGGCATAGGCTATACAATAGTAGGCTATAACATTTAAATAAAGAAAACTTATCTTTTTAAGCATGCTTTTGTTTTATATTAAATTATGTATACTATTTCTATAAAATAAATATGCTCTGGTTGTTGGAGCTCAGGCATTTTAGAGTAGGCTAAATATTGATTATACACCTTAGCAAGACACTTAAAATTATGCTTATGAGACCTAAAGTTACCTAGCCTCTGTGTTTTAATGTATGTAGCCTATATAATGCTTTACTGACTGAAAAATCGCGCCAAATGATTCGGTTTTAAAAGTGCGAGTCAAACAAACGAGTCAAATGAATGTGTCCTAATGTTCATTAATTTCTCACCCGGATTAGGGCGCAGTGCAAAGTTTGCACACCACTGAGACACGACCTTGTGTGCAACAGCGAAAAAGCCCTCACGAAAAGAGGAAAACGTAAACAAAACATTATTCGTCATATAAAACACTCAAAACTCAACATCTTGTTAAAATAATAGCTTGAATTTAGGATGATGGGGACACTTTTTTTCCAAATCATCTCAATGGCAAAATGTCCAACTCACTCTGAATCCACTCTTACTTTACAACAGGCTATAAACATTAAAATAAAGAAAACAATCTACTTACTTTTCTGACGTGATGGTGTACATTTTTGCGCCGTTTTCTGTCACCAAATGGATCTTTTCCGGATCTTTTTTGAGCATGGTTTTAGTTTTAAGATAACCTCCTACACTTTGAAAATCCTCTTTCCACAGATGTTTAAAATAACTCTAAAATGAAGGTAATAAACAATGAAATTCGCCCCGGCACATCTGAGGTGAAGAGCTGCTGATATTAGAGGCTCAGTGCAAAAGCGCTGTTATTTGAAGCCTTGTGACTGAGAACCGTGTGCAAACACTTTCTGCTCTTTACTTCTCCAAATCACGACAATGGCATCCTTACGGATCATCCCACACGACAATAACTCGATCATTTACATGCATTAAGGGACGCATTTACAGTAGCGACATATTTCCCCAAACCGCTCTGTATTTTCTAACTTTAAGATGCGATTGTTTATGAAAAGAGTAGCCTATATTTCACATATCAATTTTAACCCATCTGTTGTGATATAGGCTACAGGGTGAATATGTCTGATATTTAGTGCTCGGTGTAAAAGCGGATTTATCTGAAACTGAGAACCGTGTGCAAATGTTCAGGCATGCTTGCAACTCCTGACTGAGAATGAGTGACTCTGAAAACTGACCTTTGTTGAGATAATCAGTTAAAAGCTCATTGAGGAGCTCGAACACATTCAATAAATTGATTAGGTTTGAAGTTAATATAATTTAATCACTTTAATGATACATTGACTGTATTTTGCCACATAAGTAGCTAAAACATAAATAAATATACCGTTCAAAAGTTTGGGGTCAATACGATTAAAAAAAAAACTTATCTCTAAGAAAGGACGCATTAAATTCATCAAAAGCGACAGTAAAGACATTTATAATAATGCAAAATATGTATTTTTTTAATTAAATGCTTTTCTATTGAACTTTCAAAGAATCCTGAACAAAATTAATTCTGGTTTGCACAAAAATATGAAGCATCAAAACTGTTTTCAACTGTGATAATAATCATAAATGTTTCTTGAGCATCATATTATAGTGATTTCTGAAGGATCATGTGACACTGAAGACTGGAGTAATGATGATAAATTCAGCTTTGATCACAGGAATAAATTACACTTTACTATTCACATAAAAACAGCTGATTTACATTGAAATAATATTTCACAATATTACTGGGTTTGTTTTGTATTTTTAATCAAATAAATGCAGCCTTGGTGAGCAGAAGAGACTTCTTTTAACAACATTAAAAATCTAAAACCGACCAAACTTTTGAACAGCAGATATATATATATATATATATATATAACCAATCCAGAATAATGCTAACAGAAATTTCCTCATATTTATTATCCACATCATATGACAAAACAAGTCGGGTCTTTTTAAACACATTGTTCTCAATAAGACATTTTTCATAAGGATTTGCTCGATTCCTTTCCGTCCAGTAGCAACACATCATTCCCAAATACAGTTCTAATAATTCCAAATGGAATGTTGATGACAGAATTAGAATTCGACATTCCGTGTAGGATCTTATTTGATTGGAGGATTCTTATTGACTTCATGGGAAAACATGTACTCAGTCCTTCAGGATTTTCAACTAGGGAAGTGACTAAAATGATAAATCATGTTTTGGCATTTTTTAGGACTCCAGCGCTCAGTTATTAAAAAAAAAAACCTAATCTGGATCAGAATAAAATCCCATGCTTTCCAGGCTAAAGTCATCCATCTTCCTTTTTTGTGCCGGTTTTCCAAAACAACAACTCTCACCCTGATCCAGATCCACACCTTATTTAGCAAATCTGGATTATATCAGTGCATTTCACAGTGTAGGCTAAAGAACAACAGGTCGAATAGTCAACATGGGGTCACTTTTAGTATTTTTATTTGAAGAGAAAGAAAACAACATAAACATCCCCTTCATTATTCAATTTCCTAAACAATCAGACCCTACGGAGGCACAAAAGGGACAAAAAAAATGAGAAAGGAGAAAAAATTATATTTTTGAGTTCTCTCGCAAAGAACTCATTGGAGGAACACTAAAATTTGCGAAAGAACCTGAAAGCATTAAAAATAATTTCTATATTTTTTTCCTCATCACCGTGGCTTCATAACCCCTTATGCGACTCACGACAAAAACAAACAAATATACATGCAATACGGGATTATTTCTGATGATTATGCCTAGATAGTAAAATATATTATTTTTGTTTGATATTGACAGGATTATTTTATGGCGCCAAAATCTGAAAGGTTTACTTCTACTTTTAAACCATTAAAGAGCAAAATAAAATAGAAATGTGTGTATAATTCAAGATACATTTTTTTTAACCATTTGACCAATTATACAATCTCTGTTCCTGAAATCCACTCTTAAAGATAATCCATCTTTTTTTTTTTTTTGTGGATTTAAGACATCCCGATATTACCAAAAAGTTTTAAACAACACATACTAACGTTTACCAAGATTTCGTGATGTAATCCGACTTCAGAATCCTTGTTTCGACAACATTGTGAAAACGTGGATTAAAAATTTGTAAAGGAAAAATAAAATAAACAAAGTGCAATTTTTTGCAAAAATACTGTACATGTTCGTTTTATTACAATCTAAGAAAATAAGTAAAAGAACGATTTTATCCTTTGCCTCCAGCTTTATTTGGCTCAGACTGACACATTATTTACAAAGGCTGATGATAAAATACACTCGCAACTGAATAAGTTAAAAGTTTCACAGGCGACGAGCGGCGGCTACGAAGAAAACGGTTCTTTTCATCACAGATGACCAATGAGGGAGCGACTATACAGTAAAACGCACATAAACAAACTCATCAACCACACTCTAAAAACTGCTGGGTTGTTTCAACCCAACTTTGGGTCAAAATATGGGACAAACCCAAACATTGGGTTAAAAATGTAATGTAAAAATCTAACCCAACGGCTGGATTTGTCCATATTTGACCCAAAGTTGGGTTGAAACAACCCAGCAGTTTTTAGAGTGCAACAAACCGAGAAGGACAATGAACAATAAGTCATCTGAACCCAAGCACTGTGTGTGTGGATGAAAAGAGGAACGTTAAACACATGAATTTGTTTGATCAATGTTGCAAAGGACCGCTGAGCTTTCAGGTCGGCTTCATGATTTCATAATTACACCGAAAGAGATTAATCTGCATATTATACGGTATACTCTACTACGGTTTGCTGGATCCCAAAAGGGAAACATCTCTGCCAACTGCAAAGCTCTTATATATGGAAGCTCGTTTACGACAGAATAAAAATAAAAAAAGTAATTGCGACTTTTTATCTTGTAATTCTGACTTTTTTTACTCAGAGTTGCATGTTTATATCTCATAATTCTGACTTTATAACACGCAATTGGGAGTTACAAAGTAAGAATTGCATGACATAAAGTCGTAATTGTGTTGTAAAGTCAGAATTGTAAGATATAAACTCGCAATTCTGAGGAAAAAAAGTATTTTTTCCCTTAGAATTGGACTTTATATCTCACAATTCTGACTTTACAACACAATTACGACAAATTTATATCACGAAATTCTGTTTTTAAATCACGAAATTCTGTTTTTATATCTCGCAATTCTGTTTTTATATCTCGCAATTCTGTTTTTTTTTATCTCGCATTCTGTTTATATATCTGTTTTTATATCCGCAATTCTGTTTTTATATCTCGCAATTCTGTTTTTATATCTCGCAATTCTGTTTTTATATCTCGCAATTCTACTTTATATCTCGCAATTCTGTTTTTATATCTCACAATTCTGTTTTTATATCTCGCAATTCTGTTTTTATATCTCGCAATTCTTACTTTATATCTCACAATTCTGTTTTTATATCTCGCAATTCTTACTTTATATCTCACAATTCTGTTTTTATATCTCGCAATTCTGTTTATATCTCACAATTCTGTTTTATATCTCGCAATTCTGTTTTTATATCTCGCAATTCTGTTTTTATATCTTTATATCTCGCAATTCTACTTTATATCTCGCAATTCTGACTTTATATCTCGCAATTCTGACTTTATATCTCGCAATTCTGTTTTTATATCTCGCAATTCTGTTTATATCTCGCAATTCTGTACTTTATATCTCGCAATTCTGACATTTATATCTCGCAATTCTGTTTTTATATCTCGCAATTCTGTTTTTTAATCTTTTATATCTCGCAATTCTGACTTTATATCTCGCAATTCTGTTTTTATATCTCGCAATTCTGTTTTTATATCTCGCAATTCTGTTTTATATCTTTTATATTCGCAATTGACTTTATATCTCGCATTCTGATTTATATCTCGCAATTCTGACTTTATATCTCGCAATTCTGTTTTTATATCTCGCAATTCTGACTTTATATCTCCAATTCTGTTTTATCCAATTCTGTTTTTATATCTCGCAATTCTGACTTTATAACTCGCAATTCTGTTTTTATATCTCGCAATTCTGACTTTATACTCGCATATCTTTTTAATCTCGCAATTCTTGACTTTATATCTCGCAATTCTTACTTTATATCTTGCAATTCGCAATTATGTTTTTATATCTTTTATATCTCGCAATTGTTTTTATATCTCGCAATTCTTACTTTATATCTTGCAATTCGCAATTATGTTTTATATCTCACAATTCTGAGAAATAAAGATGTAAACTCACAATTGTGAGATAAAATCAATTTTTAAAAATTAAATTGAGATAAAATTAATTGAGATAAAAAGTCTAAATTATCTTTTAAAATGTTTAATTCTGTGGTGGAAACGAGCTTCCATACTCATAACTACATTAACGCCGTTCTAAAACACAGCAGCTGATTATAAGACACTGCACTGAAATGAATATTCACTGCAAAGATCCAAAAATAAACGAGCAGGAGAGGAGCTGAAGTATTTATCATTTACTTTTGGTGTCTTACTTTAACGGACGCTTCCAAAAACAAAGCAACAGTTCCTTGACTTGTAATTCAAGAATAACTTTGATTGCATTGACCCTAATGCACATAATCACAAAGGGAAACGATGAACTGAAGTGATACCGCAATGACTGATGCTCATCATTGAAACTCTGCATATTCTCAGACGCATCCTCTAACAGTGCCCACACTCTAAAAACTGCTGGGTTGTTTCAACCCAACTTTGGGTCAAATATGGACAAATCCAGCCGTTGGGTTACATTTTTATAGTACATTTTTAACCCAATGTTTGGGTTTGTCCATATTTGACCCAAAGTTGGGTTAAAACAACCCAGCATTTTGTAGAGTGCTTCAGGTGAAGCCAGAACCAGAGTCCCCAGGAGACGCTGACGGGCGAGTCCAGCTCAGTTTGAGGGGTTGTAGAGATCTCCTGAGGACGGCAGCCGGACCCGTGCCGGACCCGTGACACTCGGGAGTCGGGAGAGATCCGGGAGTCCTCCGAGACGAGACCGAAGCTCCTTCCGGACCTGAGACACTCGGGCCAGTTTACGCTTGTATTCCTGAAACAAAAACACACAACCGATGATATATTAGTGAAACTTGTGTTTTAGGACTTTAAGTACAAATTCCTCTTTTTATTTTCACTTAAACAGAAACACAATCATACAAATAATTAAATAGAAATAAATAAAGTCCAATAATAACCTATATTAACCTCTTAATAATTACCAATAATTGTCTTTTTTCTCACTTAAACACAATACAAATAATTAAATGAAAATAAAGTCAAATAATACCTATATTAATCTCTTAATTATAACTAATAAATGTCTTTTTTCACTTAAACAGAAACACAACACACATAATTAAATAACAAATAAATAAAGTCAAATATATAACCTATATTAACCTCTTAATTATAACCAATAATTGTCTTTTTTTCTCACTTAAACAGAAACGCAAAACAAATAATTAATTAAAAATAAAGTCAAATAATAACCTATATTAACCTCTTAATAATAACCAGAAATAGTCTTTTTTCACTTAAACAGAAACACAATAATGCAAATAATTAAATCAAAAATAAAGTCAAATAATAGCCTATATTAACTTCTTAATTATAACTAATAATTGTCTTTTTTTTCACTTAAACAGAAGCACAATACACATATTTAAATAAAAAATAAATAAAGTCCAATATTAACCTCTTAATTATAACCAATAATCCTATTTTTTCCTTTTCACAGAAGCATAATAATACAAATAATTAAATAAAATAAAGTCAAATAATAAACTATATTAACCTCTTAATAATAACCCTCTTTTTTCCTTTTCACTTAAACAGAAGCACAATAATACAAATAATTAAATAGAAATAAAAAGAAATAAGTCCAATAATAATAATAACCCTCTTTTTTAATATTTATATATTGAACACAAGGCTTTTTATCAGACGCAACTCTGTCTGGATGTTACTGAATCTATTAAACTCTTTTGATTGGTTTTAATGTTTATATGAGCACAGACGCACTAAAATAACACCGTCTGCTGTTATATAAAGCATTTTATACATTTATGTTTATATATGCACATTACTTAATGAATATTTTTCTGTTTTAGTAAATCTCTCAGTGGCTCAAGATCTTGACATTATGTTTCCAGTCATCTGTATTATTTTATACTATATTAATGTTTAATTTACAGCAGTTTAAATGTCATTTTGTTCCATCATAAATGTAAAAGTTCTAAAATGTATTTTTTTAAACTCTAACATGTTTATGTGTCACTAATGAAACACAGAATTGCCTTAATTTACACCAAAATATTATTCTCATCGTTTGTTTCAATCAAAGATGCATGTTATAAATTTCACTAATTTAATTAAAAAAATTGCAAGTTAACCTGTATATAGTTAATGCCTGTGCTTCTACAACACAAGGTCAACTTTACATTTAAATGTAAAATATGAACTAATAATCTGTTCCAATAACAGCAAATAATGCATTTGAACCCTTTTTAAGTCTGCAGTCACAGGGGCCGGATGCATAAACTGCTAAGACTAATCTTAATTAATTAGTTAATCATCACATTTTTTCTTCAAGACTGTTCTTAACTGTTATAAGTCATTACATGAAAACATAGATTGGTCTATTTTGATGGTAAATCGTAAGACTGATTTCCCCTTGACTAATCGCTACACTCTAAAAAAATGCTGGGTTGTTTTAACCCAATTTTGGGTCAAATATGGACAAACCAAATGTTGAGTTAAAAATGTAATGTAAAAATGTAACCCAACGGCTGGGTTTGTCCATATTTGATCCAAAATTGGGTTAAAACAACCCAGCATTTTTTAGAGTGTAGTTGGTCACACTAATAATTAAGAGACAGTCTTAAAATAACAGCTGATTATGCAACTGGCCCCTGACTTTAAGGGGTCCGAATAAAAAAGTATTCTGTATATTTTAGTCCTAGATGAACTGTGCATAAAATTAAAACTTAAAATGCATTTGGCATCATGAACTAAAAATGCACAAAATTTTACAGTATTTGTTATTTAGCATATCTAAACACACTATAATAAATTTTGATTCGTATTAACCAAAAGTATAGTTCATGTTAACTACCAGCCCGATCTCACGACCAATTCGTACGAATTTGTACGAGTGGCTAATTCGTAACAATTCATACGACCTCACTCGTACGAATTTGTACGAATTTGTAGGATTTTTGCTAAATCGTACATATTTTACGAATTCCAAATTCGTATGAATTTATACGAATGACCTACTCCTGACCCCGCCCCTAAACCTACCCATCACGTGGGTTTAGACAAATCGTACGAATTCGTACGAGTGAGGTCGTATGAATTCGTACGAATTAGCCACCTTTTAATCATTCGTACAAATTCGTACGAATTGGTCGTGAGATAGCGTTGTAACTACTGTAAAACTAATGTTTTTTGTAAAGTGTTGCAGAATAACCAGTTATTTCAGTCCTAGACTCAAGAATAAGGGTATATTTGTGAAAGCCAGTGCATAAGCAAAAAAAAAAGCACACAAGAAATTGGTATTTTTTTTCTTTTATTTATATTTGATCAGTAAAGACGACATCATGGGGAACACAGGAGCTGCTCACTTCCTGTTGGCAAAGGCTGGAAAATTAAGCGGTTAATGTACATAAAACATTTACTAAAACTTTGTGTTTATACTTACCAGCCCAGAAGCGTGTCTCATGCACAGGCGTTAAAGGGATAGTTCACCCAAAAATTAAAAAAAGATTATATTTCAGTTGCTGCTTCATATTGGCTTCCATAGAATTAAATAAGAAATATTATGGAGGTCAATAGGGACCAAAAACTTCAGTTTTTCAGTTCAAAATATGTGAAAAAAAATGTAATACAGGTTTGGAAAAACTTTGTAAATAAATAATGACTGAATCTTTTTATTTTTAGGTGAACTGTCCCTTTAAGAGAATTGAGTGCTGGCTTTGGTGAAATAGCTTGATATTGGAGTCTCACTGCCCTCTATAGGCAGAACAAACCAATGCATCTCTCATCACAATGCAATTTTTAGTACAGTGGTAAAGATTTGCACTTATTTTTGACACACACAAGTTTAAAAAACTAAGAATTGTAGAAAGAAAACAAGCTGACACTAGTAAGACGACGACAGCAACAGAGGATGAATGGAAAAGAAAATGAAATGTGATGTCAGTAAGTTTACCCACTTCTAGTTTCTGCTCGTTCTGGGCCAGACCGTCTCTCTGGGTTTGCAGAAAGATGGCAAGCGTGCGCGTGAGCTGCCGTCGGTCGTCGATCTCCGCCGCTAGCCGGCCGCTGTAATCCGCTAGCAGCATACAGGCCTCCTCCACCAGCCGCGAGAGACGCTCGCCTGACTCTTTATCTGACACACACAAGCAGGACAGTCTTACACCGACACACTACATCTCTATTCAACTGTATTTATATTAGGGCTGTGCAACCATTAATCGCATCCAAAATAAAACTTTATAATTTTATATATGTGTGTGTATTGTGTATATATGCATGTATGTATGCGTGTAATTATGTAATTATATATATATATATATATATATATATAATACACATGCATATACATTTAAGAAATATGTGTTATATATAAATATAAATACACATGCAAATATTTCTTAAAATGTATACATGCATATGTGTGTATTTATATAACACACACATTATAAAAACAAACTTTTATTTTGGATGCGATTAATCATTGCACAATGCTAATTTGTAAAGCACTTTTCACAATGCATATTGCTTCAACACAGGGTTATTATTCATTAACTAATGGGTAGTTTGCACCAACGTTTTTGGCTGTTCATTGTTTTGGGGACCAGAGAACTCAACTTTTATGAATTTGTGAAAACAGTGATGTCATCATGCGCATGCGTATTATGTGTTCAGTCTATAGATGCATAGTTTCTTTACAAAGTGACATCGCCAACAACTGGCCGGCAGCAGAATACAGAAAATACTACAAATAAATGTATAATCATTTTAAAATAAAAACTAAAAATTAACATGTAAACTAAAAATAAAAGGCAATTCCAAAATATCAATAAAGGTGAAATAAAAAATTACAGAAAAAAACAGCAGCTTAACAGAAGATGCTTGTTTCAGTTTGAAGTCAAAGATGAGTGTGTCAAAGCAATGTCCATATGGCAGTAATATATGTATTATACTATAATATAATAAGTCATGTGCTTAAGCTCAGCTAATAAGACGACACAATGAACATGTTAGAAAGCAATTAAAACTTGTGCTCATAATGATTTCAATATTAGGATAATAAACAATATAAGATTCATATCTGATTATGTCAATCCAAAGCTGGCATCATCTGAAGTCTTCACAATTAATAATAACATTAATATCAGTGAAGTTCAGTCTATGCAAGTTATATCACTGCTTATCAATTACTGATGGTCTTCAATCGCCTGTGGGCAAAATGTGCCATTATTAAGCATAAATCATAGGTGTAAAAAATCTTAAGAAAATAAATATTCAGAATAACCTGTTAAACATGCAAAGTATTATGCCAATCATTTAAGACATTTCTCCTTATATAAAACCTTTTGGCATAAAGGCTCTTTAAAATTGTTCTATATAGAACCCAATTGAACTTTTACCTCTAAAAGTTTGGGGCTTATTATTTTTCACTAAAATTTCTGTTAATTGAAAAAAATTAGGCTGAGTTTATTTTTAATTTTTTTAATCAAACATTTAAAATCATAAGCAGCGTAACGAGGCGCTGAGTGTTTTTCCGGAAAACAAAAGTTGATAAATGTTCATCTTTGTGTAAAACGCAGCGCTTGTCACTGTCACTTTTTACCCAGCCGTCCAATCACAGCGGAGGAGGGGCGGGACTAATACCACACGACCAACCGCCACATTCTGCTTTTAGAACGACAACAGACAACAAAACCATTTAAAACAAGGGCCAGAGGAAAATACTGTGCAGTGTTTCGACATTTTTATAGTCAGAAAATAAACTATACGCCAAATCAGATATTGCTTATCTGTGAAAGTGCTCAAGCACTCACAACAGGGCTGGAAAATAAATAAAAATAAAATGAACTAAAGATTAAATATTTATTAATGATTTAACGCCATATTAGCAGTAATGGGTATATTTATGACATTTAATTTATTTATTCATTTTAAATAATTATGATAACAATCACTTCAATACATTGATACAATAATTTAACAATTTGGTCTTAAAAATACAATCAATATACAAAATCAGACATATATACCAATAACAACAATAATGGCATAGGATCTTTCAATTTAATATTTGATAGAAATTCTAAAATTATTCCAAGAGAAACCTGTTTAGAAATGTCCATTAATATATTTTTTTGGATAAAAACGTTGTCGAATATAATTTAAAAAAGTACATTCTTTTAAAATGTTTTACACACATTTTTTTTTCTTAAATCAAACCGGTTTCTCTTCCCCTTTACTAAAAATGAAATAAAAATAAACCTAAAACTAACAAACGGAGAAAAAACCTAACTAAAATTAACATGAAAACTAAAAATATAAAAAAAAGCTAAAACTAATGAAAGATAACACTGCCCTCGCGTTTCTGAACACACTGTAGTGGCAGCATGAATCATAATTTGGATTTTTAATACATGGTCTGCATCCGAAATCACACACTTCCCTACTATACATCAGGTACAAAACAGTACGAGACAAGAGTAGCACGTCTGAATTTACAGAGTCGGTGAAAATACACGGATGATCTACTACTCCCGATGAGATTCTGAAGTGTGTATATGATGGACACTTTAATATCCCATGAGGCCACAGGAGAGAATTTATGAATGACAGTGAAGCGACAGGTCACATGATAATGATGACAACATGGCGGATGTCCAGATTACAATTATAATATTTTAGTGCTGAACAATGATTAATAATCACATCCAAAAAAAAAAAAGTTTGTTTACATAATATATGTTTGTGTGCCGTACTGTATATATAAATACACAAATGTACATATTTAAGAAATATGTGTGATCAATATATAAAATATTTATATTTAATATAACTGTATATGTGTGTGTGTGTGTGTGTGTGTAGCAATTGTGTGTATTTATATATACAAAATAATTATACACAGTACACACACATATATTATGTAAACATACTTTTATTTTGGATGAATCGTTTTCCAGCACTATAATATATACAACAAACTTTTTTAGTGGTCATGTAAAATAAGTACCTACTCAAGAGAGTGTGTGATTTCGGTTGCAGCCAGTATGTGTGTCTGTCTGATGCTTCTGACATGAAGGTTTGCACACGTTCTCTGTCATGACGAAGGTTTGCGCATGTGTTCTCACCTGTAACTTTGTTCAATAGTGCCGAGTCCTGCACCTCTGGGGGAAGAGCGGAGATCCGCTGACGGAGAGAAGCGTCACTCGAGGCCGCGTTCTCAAGCTCCTGTAGCGCTCGGATCAGATCTGCAGTCTGGCACACAAGACAAGCCTTCACACACTGGATAATACTGATGTACAGCTAGTAGGGTTGTGCGATATATAATATATATATATATATATTAAATATATATATATATATATAATTATATATATATATATCTCGCCTGCGATAATATCATAATTGTTGTTTTAACGATGTGTGATTTGACATTATCGAGTATATATACTGACCCTCACACACACCCAGAGAGTGCATGCATACTCTACGTTATAGGTTAGACTAGTATGCATTTAAACTGCACGCTTTCACTGCGTGATTTAGTCCATTTATATAATTTAGAAATAAATATCACAAGACAGCAGTTTTTCACCAAATATTAGCATAATAAATGTAATATTGATTTTATACAAGTTTAATAAACAAGAAATTACTATTAAGTTACTTACATTTTAGACACCATATTGCCTGTTTTTGCTCTATTTCACCAACGAAAATAGGAAACGTGTTTCCTTACTGAACGAATCAGTTGAATCAATGATTCAATGCCTAAGATGAATCAGCCGTTTGAACGAATCAGTTAAATCTCAATGACCTGCTCATTATCAGTGACTTGCTGCCACCTACTGGCGGTTTCAATATCACATTTAAAGTCTTGAGAAATCTTTTCTCGTTTTAAATAATTTTAAATATCAATATTTAACATTCATTATTGAGAAAATCACAGAAAATAGAGATATAATTAGTCAATATCGCACACCCCTACATGTAGCTAAATATCTGCATGTTCTGTCCTACCTGTGGAGGTTCACCAGGGGAGCTTTGGGAGGCGAAGTCATCGTTGTTCACCTTAATTTCTTCGTAAGGCCTTTTCTTTGCCTTCTTTTCTATCTCTGTAGGTCATGAGGAGACGTTCTACATGTGAAGGACTTTCTCAGCAAAGACTCATCAAAACAAAATACTCTTTTTGAACAAATATATAACATTCCCAATAACCTTTCAAATCGGAATCCCTGAACCACAAAATAAAAATCCGTAGTCGAAGCCTTTCGAGATTAAAGTCGAAGCCTTTCGAGATCAAAGTCGAAGCCTTTCGAGATCAAAGTCGGAGCCTTTTGAGATTAAAGTCGAAGCCTTTCGAGATTAAAGTCGAGCCTTTCGAGATCAAAGTCGAAGCCTTTCGAGATTAAAGTCGGAGCCTTTTGAGATTAAAGTCGAAGCCTTTCGAGATTAAAGTCGGAGCCTTTCGAGATTAAAGTCGAAGCCTTTCGAGATCAAAGTCGGAGCCTTTTGAGATTAAAGTCGAAGCCTTTCGAGATTAAAGTCGGAGCCTTTCGAGATCAAAGTCGGAGCCTTTCGAGATCAAAGTCGGAGCCTTTCGAGATCAAAGTCGAAGCCTTTCGAGATTAAAGTCGAAGCCTTTCGAGATCAAAGTCGGAGCCTTTGAGATTAAAGTCGAAGCCTTTCGAGATCAAAGTCGAAGCCTTTCGAGATCAAAGTCGAAGCCTTTCGAGATCAAAGTCGGAGCCTTTCGAGATTAAAGTCGGAGCCTTTCGAGATTAAAGTCGGAGCCTTTCGAGATCAAAGTCGAAGCCTTTCGAGATTAAAGTCGAAGCCTTTCGAGATCAAAGTCGAAGCCTTTCGAGATCAAAGTCGAAGCCTTTCGAGATCAAAGTCGGAGCCTTTCGAGATTAAAGTCGGAGCCTTTCGAGATCAAAGTCGGAGCCTTTCGAGATTAAAGTCGGAGCCTTTCGAGATCAAAGTCGAAGCCTTTCGAGATTAAAGTCGAAGCCTTTCGAGATCAAAGTCGAAGCCTTTCGAGATCAAAGTCGAAGCCTTTCGAGATCAAAGTCGGAGCCTTTCGAGATTAAAGTCGGAGCCTTTCGAGATTAAAGTCGGAGCCTTTCGAGATTAAAGTCAAAGCCTTTCGAGATTAAAGTCGGAGCCTTTCGAGATTAAAGTCGGAGCCTTTCGAGATCAAAGTCGGAGCCTTTTGAGATTAAAGTCGAAGCCTTTCGAGATTAAAGTCGGAGCCTTTCGAGATCAAAGTCGAAGCCTTTCGAGATTAAAGTCGGAGCCTTTTGAGATTAAAGTCGAAGCCTTTCGAGATTAAAGTCGGAGCCTTTCGAGATTAAAGTCGAAGCCTTTCGAGATAAAGTCGAAGCCTTTCGAGATAAAGTCGAAGCCTTTCGAGATTAAAGTCGAAGCCTTTCGAGATTAAAGTCGGAGCCTTTCGAGATTAAAGTCGGAGCCTTTCGAGATTAAAGTCGAAGCCTTTCGAGATTAAAGTCGGAGCCTTTCGAGATTAAAGTCGGAGCCTTTCGAGATTAAAGTCGGAGCCTTTCGAGATTAAAGTCGGAGCCTTTCGAGATTAAAGTCGGAGCCTTTCGAGATTAAAGTCGGAGCCTTTCGAGATTAAAGTCGGAGCCTTTCGAGATTAAAGTCGAAGCCTTTCGAGATTAAAGTCGAGCTTGAGATTAAGTCCGAGCTTCGAGATTAAAGTCGGAGCCTTTCGAGATTAAAGTCGGAGCCTTTCGAGATTAAAGTCGAGATGGCCTTTCGAGATTAAAGTCGAGCCTTTGAGATTAAGTCGAGCCTTCGAGATTAAAGTCGGAGCCTTTTGAGATTAAAGTCGAAGCCTTTCGAGATTAAAGTCTTCCGTAGAAGTCAACGTGCCACATAGTTTAAACCAGGATGACTTTAATCTCAAAGCGCCCCGACTTTAATCTCAAAGCGCTCCGACTTTAATCTCAAAGCGCCCCGACTTTAATCTCAAAGCGCTCCGACTTTAATCTCAAAGGGCCCCGACTTTAATCTCAAAGCGCTCCGACTTTAATCTCAAAGCGCTCCGACTTTAATCTCAAAGCGCTCCGACTTTAATCTCAAAGCGCTCCGACTTTAATCTCAAAGCGCTCCGACTTTAATCTCAAAGGGCCCCGACTTTAATCTCAAAGCGCTCCGACTTTAATCTCAAAGCGCCCCGACTTTAATCTCAAAGCGCCCCGACTTTAATCTCAAAGCGCCCCGACTTTAATCTCAAAGCGCTCCGACTTTAATCTCAAAGGGCCCCGACTTTAATCTCAAAGCGCTCCGACTTTAATCTCAAAATTTTAGATTGTTTTTTACACATTGCGGTTCATGGCTTCCGTAGTGAATAGTATGACCTTGTGGTGGTTTACTTACGCAGGACGTCCGAGAGCTTGTCCAGCACATCTTTCTCATAGATGGCTCTTTCATGCCAGATCGACAGAACTCGCCCAATCTGTTTCTTGCAGCCCTCGTCTCCTTCACTGGACAGGAAGATAAAACCTTGGTAAATATTTTACCACAAGAAGAAGAATTGCAACACTACAGCAAGATGTTAGAAAGAGCTTAAATTAAGACTGAATTATACTTGCATAAGAAAAATCTAATTAAATGCGTGTTAAATTTATAGACATTTGAAAGAAATATAAAAACAGATTATATATATATAAAAATTATGTTGTTAATTATATATATATATATATATATATATATATACACAGTATTTTTTTAAATAATCATGCCAAATCAACACTAAATGTTTTAATATATATTATATATCCATAAAAAAGTTGTTATTTTCAATTAGTTTTCATTTTTAATTAGTTCCTTTTAGTTTAATTAGTTTTAGTAATTTTCGTTATGTGCTTTTGTCATTTTATTAGGTTTAATTTATTTCTATTTCAGTTTTTTGCTTTTTTATTAGTCATTAAAAGTTTCATTAGTTTAATTTAACTTTTGTATTAATTTCCAGTTAATTCTAGTGCTTCAACCAATTTAATTTTCATTTAGTTTTGAGTTTTTCAACTAATATTTATATTTTATTTCAGCATATTTCCCACTAAGCAAGAAAGAAAAATATAACACTCACTGAAAACAAAAAAAAAGCACTAAACACAGTCTAAATATACTGGTCTGGCTCACCTGGAGACATGTTTGAACGCATCCACAATGACCGGCGCAAAGTCGTCTGTGAACTCTGGTCCTTTTCTCTTGCTGTTCTGAATTACATCATTCGCAAGATACAGGAAGGTCAGTTTACGAGAAACCTGGGCTGTACAGAGAGAAAAAGAAGAAAACAACACGTCTTAGGTTTAATAGGACGTCAAGGGAGGAATAATACTTGTGATCTTTAAAAAAAAATGCATATTTTTTTAATCAAATCATTTATATCATTGACTTTGGAGGTTGAGAGGAAAACAATATTCTGAATAGCAATCAAAAAAGTACTAGGCCACAAAAACACTTGTTAGTCTGAACACAGGCAGGGTTTCAGGTATAAACGCTTGTTGATGACTTCAGCTGAACACAAAAAACTGCTATGGAAACTACATCTTATGAGATCTCAAGAGAGATGGATGATCTAAAGATAGCAGTGCATCACCATCATCATCTAATCCCATATATGCAAACAAACACAGTTCTAATTTTGTCTGTGCTTGATCATATTATTCTGAAGCTGTAATATCTTCCTATTAGCCAAGGAGGAGCTCAGTCGAGTATTGACCAAGACCAAGAAGAGAGAACACATTACACCTATACTAACATCAGTACATTGGTTACATGTTAGTTTTCGTGTTGATTTTAAAAAACTTTTATTAGTTTATAAGGCACTGCATGAACTTGCTCCAGACAATCAATGTTTACAGTGAGTATATGAACCTGTAAGGATTCTCAGATCATCGGATTCTTTACTTTTAACAGAAACACACAGTAGAAGTAAAAGATTTGGTGATGCTGCTGCTTTACGCGTAAATAAGACGTGCTGAAAATATAAATAGTTTTAAGTCTAAATTAAAAACATATCTCTTTATATTTTATTCCTGTATTTTACCTGTATTTGTATTTTCGTTTAATTTCTGTGCCTGTAAAACACTTTGAACTGCTTTGATGTGAATGGAAAAGCTATATAAATAAAATTTGCTTGCTTGCTCGTTCACGAACAACTAGGCCAGTGGTTCTCAAAGTGTGGTATGCATCACGTGATCAACTACTAAATTCAAATGGCGCTGATATCACAACTATTCAGTATTTTCAACCACATAATGTTTATTTTAGGCTTCAGACATTTGAATTCACATACGTACAAAAAAACAATACATTTAGATTTTGAAAAATACACACTGATGTCTATCCACCTTTTTCCTGGT
This sequence comes from Chrosomus eos, assembly GCA_036326025.1. Lineage (NCBI taxonomy): Eukaryota > Metazoa > Chordata > Actinopteri > Cypriniformes > Leuciscidae > Chrosomus > Chrosomus eos. The sequence continues at coordinate 2,651,678 of CM070827.1, forward strand.
TAGCGAATTTACCCATGATTCATAGCGGGTTTGAACCGGAATCCGGTTGTCCTTTTCCGGTTCTAAGCTTTATGAAGATTGCGCCGCTTGCTCAGAACGCCGCAGTGATGTGCTGATTAGAAAATATGTGAAATAAATAAGTAGGGCTGCCCCTGCCCGTGCACGACTGAAGTTGGGTTGGAAGTTATGTATACTATATGGGAGAGAATACTAAACCATAATGAGCGTTTTCGTAATATTGCCTATTCTGCATCACAACGCGCTTGCCACAATAAAAAAACGGCACAAGTAATGATTATGCATTAAACATTTGAATTGTTTATTAATAACTAGTGTTTTCTGTAAGTATCGACTGCAAAGATAAATTTGATGATGCTGACTCGCCATCTTCGCAGTAGTGAACGCGCCTAGAGAGAAATGCACACTTCATACGAATTAACCTACATAAGCAGAGAGCAGCCCATTTCTGCTCGTTTTTAATTATTTTGTTTAAAAGTACACATTTCAAGCTTTCTATATACTTCTCATGTATGTGAGGCAAGTAGCCTAACTTATACGCTGAGTTTCGTTTATTAATAAGACGGGCTATATTTGTCATATGTCATATTTATTATTCTAGGCAATTTGTGGATAAAACATTGATACAAATGAAGATACAATTTTTACTAAACGAATTTCACTTTACAGAAAGGCTTTCTACAAAACAAAACTTAATAAGTGGTCAAAAACATGTCTGAGCCATTCCAAATGTTTTCCGATATATTGGGCATTATGATCATATCTGACTCATCTCATGCGGTTCCCTTTTCATATAATCAACATAGATGAAATAAATAAACAAATAAATAAAAAACATTATATTGTGACTTAAATATAAAAAGTATGTTTAGTTTTTTTTTTTTTAATATATTTATTTAAAAATATGTAGGCTATGTGTGCGTGATGTGATGGAGGGGTGCGATTTTCGAATAATAATTGAATAATACCCAGCGATCTTCGAATATTATTTTTGCTTGAAATGCCCATCATACTGGTAACGTATTACACCTTTTTCGTTGGATGCTTCAGTTTTAGCGCAGCTAACCAAAAACGTCTACTCTCTGGCACTGAATGTAGCTGATCCGAACCGGACATAGGCATTCCCTCCTTTTAATCTTATGCTCAAAGCACCCAGTTTCTAAAGTTTTTTTTTTTTTTATCTTCTTTGAATTGTAAAATCAACCAACAGCAGCACATAGATAGAGCCTGAACTCATTCTCTCACTGCTAATACAGTGCAAACCGGAAGTAGGCAACCGGAGTCGTCGTCATGGCGGCGCGCATTGTTTAGAGCAGAATAAGGTATACAGTCGGCAACGCGTCATATTTGGGGGCGTGGGGGAAAACGCCGTGAGCATTGTGTGTATTTGAATGACAAAAATGTCTTATTGTGAGGCCGACCGGCAACGATACATTGCAAAATGAACTGCAATAGGATATGATTGCCCTTATTTAATTAAAAACTGGGTCAATGACCCAACCAAATGGCCGGAGGTGTCATTTCGAGATATATTCTGTTGGTTGAATCTCCATACATTGCAGTAGCTACCGGTAACATTAGCCTATAACTCAATCATATGTTGCACACTATAACTGACAGGTTCGGCTGGCGTCATTATGTATTTTACTGTCTATGGTCATTACGGAGCGATTGGACTATCAAGCCAATCTTCAGCTGATAACGCTAATGTGAATGAGACATCCCTTATGAAAAACAACCATTGGAATCTTGTAGTATTTTAGGATAAAATATTTTAGCAATCCTATAGGACTACTATAGTATTTTGGGACAAGTAGAGGTATTACAGAACATCACAGAAGTATTAATACAAATCTTATAGGAATTATTAAGTATTATAATACAAATCTTATAGGATTACTATCATTATTTTTCGTAAGAGAAGTAGACAAATCTGGTCCACTGCCTAAAACGAGTTTAACACCCACTACCACACAGCTAGGGATCTCCTCACACAGTAATCTCAAAAAGTACAAATCTCTGGAGGCTCACACCTTTTTTACCAACGGGTTTGTTCGTTGTAGAACTTCAATTTATCATTTTTGTTCATATTGGCAGTACAGAAAACGACAAAACAACTCTTCGGCATGGGATGTAACGATTCACTCAACTCACGATGCGATACGATTCACGATACTGGTTTCACGATACGATTTTCTCACGATTTTTTTTTAACAAGTGATTAATTTAAGAAATTATAAATGAAAAAGTGTCCCTTTTATTATTTCTCAGACAAAATGCTGCACATTTCTTTTTAATTTTAAAATATATTTGTCAAATAAAAAAACTACACTGAAATTAAAAAAAATCCCTTCAAGGTTGTTTCAACTCAGTCTTTGTGTCTGTCTGGTCAAGAGGGTGGACACTGGTACCTTCACACACTCAGTAAAAGACTATGTAAAATTAGTACCACATTTAGAGGGGTTTTAATTTTGTTATAATTTGTATCATTACACTAGCAAGAGTAAAAAAAAAAAACACATTTAGAAAAATATGCCATAACCATCAACAAATTATACATATAAAAAATATATATCCATGTACACATTTAGAGAAAGAGATAGTAAAATAAATACAACACCTGGTTGCCACGGAAACACTGATGCACCTTGTGATCTCCGTGGCTCTCGCACTTGTCGTATTGATGCCTTTTACATGAAAACGGAGGAGACTTGTGCTTCTTATGGTGGTGATTATTATTAGTCTACGGAAAGTCAAAATGCCGCCACACCTCCGATTTGAATGAGTCAACGTCAACATCTACGCTTGCCGTCGCCGTGTGTTTGACGGCGCGTGCACAACAGTCTATTATGGCGCACACTGGCGCGGCGCGAGCGGAGCAAACCGAGCGTTTTCAGTTCATTCCTATGGAAGTTGAGATTGGCTCACACAAGCTCAAGTTCCATGAATGAAGTGAAAACACTCGCTAGTTTCGCGCAAGCGAGGTTCACAACTTCACAATAGGCTACAGTAAACGCCCCTGTTGTTTAAAATGTGTATCGCGATTCGTTTAACATTGCAACCGATTTGAATCGTCACACATTTGTATCGATTTTCAACCGGTTGCGAGTGAATCGTTACATACCTATTGTCGCGTGTATTTCAATAGAGCATCACAGTCCCGCCCCCAGCCGGTGCCGGAAGTAAAAATTCAATACAATTTCTCCATTGACATTTGGGATATAAGCCATAAAAACGTAACCACACATGGTAGACTTAAAACCAGCTACGGCTGTACTAAGTGATTGTATATGCTCATATAAACTAGGGCTGTAGCGATACACTAATCTCACGATACGATACGATACACGATATTCAGCTCACGATACGATATATATCACGATATTCAGCCAACGATACGATTCAATACGTTTCGATATAATTCGATACACTTACATCATTTTCTGAAAGATTTAAAGGGGACAGAGTGATTTTGGTGACATCTTGTGAGTGTTCCATTTACTTGGATTGAATTAATTGAACTGAAAACTAAAAACATCAATTACACAATATATGTCTCTGACTGGACAGAGTCTACAGCTTGCAAATGCTGGACAAAATGAATTAAAGATGTGTTGAGAAAATTAGTTCCATTTATTGAAACAGTGCAAACTGTAGCTTGCAAGCCTTTGAAAAGTAAATAAAGTGCAGTATTGCAATTAACAATGGAGAGTTAAAAAGTGCAAATAAAGTTTTGAGAAAAAAGGTTTTATAAAAAGATAAACCTCACATATTTCAGCCTTTAAATCATTTTTATAAAAAGAATGAGTCAAAAAAGATAAATTACTGACATTTACAATGCACATTAGCTTATCTTGTATTATTAATAGTAAAATTAGGTCCGATTTTCCCGTGGCGTCTGTCGTTGCTAAGCAACCATGACCTGCGCTCTCCACAACGACAAAGTTTTAGTAGCTAATGGATTTCCACCACCGAAAAACGCTTGCTATAGCTCTGCTACAAGATTTATCTACGGAGAAAAGAAAAACAACCGTAGTGTTTGCATGCACCCCCATGCTTCATGTTGACCGAGCTTTTAATGTTGTTATGGAAAGGGTGAAGCTGATGGTTGGTTCTTGTCACATGAACTGCGGTCACGGTGTGCTTGCACTATTCTGAAAAGTTGAGGTGTTTTCATCTCGCTGCGCCTGGAGAAAATGAGCGCGTCACTTCAATTATGAGCGCGCTTGCCGCGCGCCTACATTTGAAATAACGAACTTGAGCGCGCAACAGACACGATATGTGAACGGCCCCTTGACGAGCAAAGTTAAACACGGGGGGGTTGAATGGGACTTATATATCGATACTCGCGGCTTAAAAATCGATACTTTCTTGGGGGAAAAAATATCGATTTATATCGCAGAATCGATAAAATCGCACACCCCTAATATAAACGCCAAAAGTTCATGGGGCACTAACCTTGTTTTAAGATAAATCCCTTTTATTCGCGATGTAATGGATAAGTACTTCATTATCCACAATCCTGAGCAATCCCACAATCCCACAGTGATGCATCTGATTGGTGGAAGTCGTGTCACGTGTCTGAAACCCCGCGAAGGCGCGTGAAGACTGAAGATCGCGTAATGACGTAGGGCTAGCTCATTGGTCGTACGTCAGAGGCGCCCGCGCGCCATTGGATGTGCATTTGCCCCAGCGCAGCCTATGAGCGAGCCAGATGCCCTGATGTTTTAGCATGTGCGTAAGCTGCAGTAAATCGAGGAAAAGGAGTTTCCCTGCACATTCACTGGAGGAAAAATTCACTGGAGGAAAAGTTCACGTTGCCGTCGTCAAATTTGGAAGTCACTCAAAAGGCTCTTTCGCGGTGGCTTTCAGTCGACTTCAGTGAGGCGCGGTGGTTTATGGGAGGAGTAGTTCCTTTGCTCGGAAATGAAAATATGTACACACAGGCTTGTACCCTTGACTTTTTTTGGATTTTCTCTTCGTTTTTTCACTCGAAATGATATGTTGTATGATTATGAGTTCAGCCGTAGCTGGTTATCCTCAGACATGCCCTTATACTCTTTAGATACGGATTTTACAAAATGTCAATGGGAGAAATGAATGGGAAATTTACTTCCGGCACCAACGCTCTCTCAGGCTGTGGGCGGGACTGTGATGCTCAATGAGCGCCAAGGCAATGTTTTCCCCCATGGGGTAAATTCACATCACGTGACGGGGCGTTCCCAGACCAACCGACTGCATCTATGGAAGCGGCAATAATAATAATTTCCATTATAATGAGACGACACGTTTTATTCATATCAGATACACATTGTGTAAGTAACTTTAAAGTTAGGCTAACTCTATTCTTCTCCCACTTCACCGGCCACTTACTTTCATGTAAAAACGATTGCCTTGAAAAACTCACGTGGTCAGCCAGAATATTTTAAATGTACGTGTAAAAAAGTTAAATATGAATACACAGCCTGTGTTAATTTTTTTATTATTAAGTATAGTACTTTTTTTACTTCATATTTTAAGTACAGTACACTTTTCACTTTTAGGTGCAATATATTTTAATTTAATCATTTAAGTTTTTTTATTTACCTGTTTGCAAGCAGGAAAGGGCAGTGTTAATATTCAAACTGTGTTTTTACAATGTTTAAAGTGGCTGACAATAATAAATATTCTTATTATAAATAAAATGACAATGTTTTGAGCTGTGCATAACTGTAGCTGAATAGTTAGGCCCACTACGCTACTGTATTTCATATTGGTCATTATGGTGGTACTTGGAGAGGCAAATATTTATCGGTTATCTGCTTTCAAATATAAAGAATTATCGGTTATCGTATCGGCCCAAATTTTCATATTGGTGCATCCCTAGTTGAATAGCAGAAAAACCTCTGATTAGAAATCAACAATCGTTAATTTTCATATAGGAAGATGAAACAATTTCTAATCTCGATTGCCACCAAACTCCACAGTGGCTTCATACCTCGCCTTGCATTCGCTTATTCAGTCATGTGAGATTGGGTACTTTCCACGTCATCACTGAGCAACAAGTCAAACACATGATAATTACCAGAGTAAACTGAGACTAGTTTCCCAAACACAAAAGTGCATCATTAAACTGTACATTCAAAGCCTGATTAAGACCTAAAGACAATATGCTTAATGTACACAATAATAATAAAAAATGTTTGCACGCACTAATACAACCGAGCTGATCAACAAAACCAGACTCCTATAGCACATAATGCATGAATATCACAATGGTGCAACATTATGGATAAACTTAAGTGGTTTATGATCATGTCTGCGAGAAAATAAAATAAAAACCAACTGTGCAGATCTATGATAACACAGCCTAATAAACTGTCCCTATGCAATTACTGGTAAGTACCTAAATCTATACACACATAGAGACAAAAAACTGTGGCGACATGAAGTTTACATAGAAACTGATGAAGCAATGAAACCTAAAGCTATGGTGAAGTTGGATTATTACATACTGGTAAAGAGTGGTGTACCAAAATGAAATTATAGCTTTATTTAGCTGAAAAAAGAAACAAAACTGCAATTAAGTGGGTGATTAAAAAACTACATGCGTGATTAAAGTTGTTGTAAAGTTCTTACCGCTTCTTCCTATTTCAGCAAAACTAATTTTATATATTACTACTCCATTGCATCATTAGAGATGCACTAATTAAAGTGATAGTTCACCCAAAAATGAAAATTGTCATCATTTACTCACCCTCATGTTGATCCAAACCTGTATGAATTTCTTTGTTCTGTTGAACACAAAGGAAAATATTTTGAAGAATGTTTGTAACCAAACCGTTTCTGGTCTCCTTGACTTCCATAGTATTTTTTCCCATACAATGGAAGTCAATATGGACCAGAAACGGTTTGGTTACAAACATTCTTCAAAATATGGAAATCAATGGAAATGGAAATCAAATATGGAAATCAATGGTGCCTCATAATTGTATGGTTACAAAAATCCTTCAAAATAACTTGTGTTCAGCAGAATACAGAAATGTAAACAGGTATGAAACAGGTAAATGATGACATAACTTTCATTTTTGGGCGAATTATCCCCTTAAACCTCACTATTTCCATCCATAACTATTTTAGGCCAAAATCAAATTTGTGGTTGCTGAAATTTTTGGAGTAAACCAGTAATATCACAGCTAAAAACTTGTTATTGTACTAATAATAGCCATCAGACTAATTGTCCAAGCAAAGCAGGTGTGTGTCCCAACACACAGAGGAGAGTGAAAGGGTCATTGAGTGTGTGTGTGTGTGTGTGTGAGTGTGAGTGTGTGTGTGTGTGTTGTCATTTTTACAAGAGCAAAAAAAAATACTATAAATAAAGGCTGTGTCCCAAAACCCCATATATGCAATAGCAGGGAAATAAAATATAGTAGATGCTTCAAAATGGCTGCCAGGGTCAGTGAGAGCATCAATAACTGAAGAAAATATATCTAATTATGATATTATATTGAATATTTCTTCTGTGAGACTCACTCTCGTTTGCAGAAGTGAAACTGACCTAACACACGTGCTTCAATAATTGCAATTGTCATGCAGGCTGATGTGATGTTAATTAAGAAAATCAGTCAATAATTGAGGTTTTGATTGAATAATACCCTGCAAGAGAATCAAAACATGCAACTTAGATGAGCTAAGCTACTAGCTTAACGTTACAAGACTAGCTTGTTTGCTAGATGTGCTGTTTAATTTCGTTTCCAAACGACAAAACATGATATAATCTCGCATTTTAAAGCTCATCTGTGTGTTTGGGTTGAAATGTGCCTCTCCTTACCTCTCCTCAGCTCGTTATACCAGACTTTGACGATGGTTTTGGAGTGTTTTCTGTGGTGGATGAGCCACAGAGAAAGGGTCTGCACGCTCTGCTGGGAGTTACTCAGTTCTGATAATTTCTTCTCCAAAGCCGGCTCCGAGAACACGGACATTTTCAATTACAAGTAAATGTTGGGTAGAAAAGGCTCCTTGCCCACACCAGGCACCCGAAGGTCGAGGATATTAAAGCTAATAACTCCTCACGCTAGCTAAACATTCCCTGGCTGGCTTGGTTTACCTCCACACAGCGCATGCGCAGACTCACCGCGCAATGTTAGAGGTTGTTATAAATCGCATCGATGACCACTAGACACTAGACAGCAGTTTTAGCTCCTCTTCAGACTGCTAAACAATATAATACGAGTTTAATCATCTTTGAGGGGAATTGTAGTTTTGCGGGGCATACAGAGGGAGCAGATGAAGACACCACAGGGCAGCATAATTTCACACACAAAATCATCACAAAAATAGTAACAATAACAACATTGATAAGAATAAGAAATATTTTTCAATATTGATAAGAAGAAATGTTTCTTGAGCAGCAAATCAGCACATTAGAATGATTTCTGAAGGATCATGATGTGACTGAAAAATCAGCTTTGGCGTATACAAGAATAAATTACATTTTAAATATTAATATTTAAATATATTTTATATGTTAAAATAGTTATTTAATATACAGTAGACATGTATATATATATATATAATATAATTATTTTTTACAATTTTATGTATAATGTTTTGTTTTAAGCTGTAATTATATTCATAATATTACTGTATTGTTTTACATTAAAACTATTGTTTCTTAAAAGTGAACTGTAAGGGAACTTATTTCTACTATCTCAATTTAATATTTAGAGGCAGGAGAAGTGTTTAATATGTGTGTGTGTGTGTGTGTGTGTGTGTGTGTGTGTGTGTGTGTGTGTGTGTGTGTGTGTGTGTGTGTGTGTGTGTGTGTGTGTGTGTGTGTGTGTGTGTGTGTGTGTGTTTTCAAATAGTTGAGAGTTCTAAATGTTCTGACATCATAGTGGAGCTTCATCTCTAACTGTCTCTGATTCACTCAAGCAATTTCTTCAAAGATGCCGATTCATAATGGATCTCATAACCATTTTTTTCAGTTCAGGTCATGTGACATGCTTTGCAACCTGAGAGCACAAGAAAACAAGATTTCAGCCGTGTTTTCCTCTCATTTTATTCTTGTAATGAAACACAAACAGGCGTCAGGAGAATATAATTTAACTTCAGTTTAATGCAAATGTACAGTGCAAAGAGATCTACAAAGCCCAAGCACACTCAATCCACTATAGTTATGCAGAAGTTAGTTATAAAGACAAACATTTTATTAAAACAACAAAAATAAAAAGTCAGTATTTTCTTCACCCATGTCTTTCACAGCCAGTTTAGTGTTCAGCAGCTCCACATGCAAGGCTGGGTAATAACAATATCAGTCAATGTTATTATGAATTAATCCTACGTTTTACATTCACATCTGAAGTGGATATTCTTTAGTATACAATTTTAATACACAGAAATCCATCCCTATACCCTTAATATGCTTGTGTTTAAATTTGCACTCTTTAAATTCTAGGACAGTTTAAAATGACCCTTTCATCCATTACCCAGCAGACTCAATAAATAACTCATAAATAACCACAAAAACATCAATTACAGGAGAAATATCCTGTTATTTTCAATTCCAGCTCATATTTTGCATGTTAACATGCAACTAGTGTTGCTTTCAAAAGCATCATATAACCCAATATTCGCATTAGTTAAAACAAGGGAATCTGTTTCCCTCATTCACACGCACACAAACAAAACATCTATTGGATGAAAAAAAAAAAATAAAGTAGTCAGCATGAAAGAGAAAAGAGTGTTTGAGCCTCAAATACTGACCTTTGGAACAATTTCATAATTGTTAAGACAACCTCACCATCCTCTCAAAAGAAAGAAATAAACTATATACAGGCTTTATTTGATAGTTATACTGAAGATAATGCAACCGTACAACGGTTTGTCATCTGTATATATTGGTGTTTTATTAAGTTGCAAAGCGGTGATGTTAGAAACGCACACTTTAGTGAGCAGCACAATCAGATATTCATGCCAAGACCCGGAGCTTTCTTTGACGATTTACAGCGACGCTACAGAAGTAAATGTTTAGAGGAGGATCTGATTATCATGCTTTATATCGACTAGTGGAGAGCATTAGTATTAATAGTGTTCATAACTCGGACATATAAACACCCGTTGCACTTTCGTTCTCCTTCAAACACGTGCAAAAGAGTGAAATTTCTGCCATGCCTTTTAAATGCAACTGTTGAATCATATCATAAATCTCCAGAATCACAGAAGCGGGTTTAACGGGAGGATCTACATTCTTAGATTAATTTCTATAGGTTGATTTTTGCAATTGGCCGGAAAAGAGCTTTTTGAGCGGACCAACCTGTGCGTGTGGACATACAGGGGACGTGAGAGAGGAATGGATGAGGAATATGAGGTGAGGTGAGGCATTATCCCTTGTCGTCTCAGTCCCGTACGCGGCCGATGATGGTCAGGAGGTAAAGGAAGATGTTGATGATGTCCGTGTAAAGGTTCAGAGCTGCGTAGACGTACTCCTCTGGGCTGATGGACATCTTCTTGTTCCCCAGGAGAAGCTGAGTGTCCACAGCCAGAAACTGTGAAGAAACAAACAAGCATTGAGAGTCACTTTCATGTTGTGTGACTATTAACACCGTTTGGTTGCATTTGGCAGATGTGAGGTCACAACACAAGCTATGTTTCCATCCACACGTTTTTATCCGCATTAAGTGATATTGAATGAAAAATGTCTTATGGAAACAATAAAATTCGATTGAATTTCATGAATATCGACTCAAATGAAATGCGTTCGGTCTCATGGGATTTTATCTTGATGGATATACGGCTTATGCGATAAACGCTGATGGAAACGTTATTATGGCGCGATACATTTTGTCTAGCAAAACTTTGTTCGCAAATGTTTGCTTGAATGTTGTGCGAAAATGAATGGAAACGCCTTAAAATGTCTCAAATCAATTCGATACACCAATTTGATCGCAAAACAGCATTAGACGTCATTACACACAGGTTTATATTCGCTTTAAAGCCGTTTGATGGAAACACACTTTCACCAGCTTTATTTGCATGAGGTTTTTTACCGAACTTCAGATAATTCGATTGACAAGTGGATGGAAACTTGGCTTCTGTCAAAAATGGATCTATTATACTCTTTTACAAAGTCTTGATGTTGTTTTCAGGCTCTACTAGAACAGGTTTTCCTGCCTGAATGTTGATTATTTTCCTCATATTCTCCATTGTTGCGGCTCCTCTCTTCCCAGTCTGTCAGTAACGCTCTGTTTACTTCCTGTCTCTATGAAGCCCCTCCTCCTGAAAAGCACACTGTGCTCTGATTGGTCGGCTGGATCAGTGTGTTGTGATTGGTCGAGCGCTTCGAGTGTGTTTGGGAAATGTCCCGCCCCTTACCATAACCGCCAGTTTAACACACTACTAACTAACTCAACCAGGCCCCGCCCCTTTATTCTGCGTATGAATTATTATAATGAGGAATATTGTGACGTGTTCGTTCCCGGAAGAAACTCAAGACTACAATGGAGGCGTTTCAGGAGTTCAGAAACACTGATATAGAGAATAACCTTGTAAATGCAGACCGTTTATGCTCAAACAGCAACATTACACAGTAAAAAAAAAATTTCAATGAGGAATATTGTGATGTTTTCAAGTATCCTGGTGTTCTTCAGAGCTTTCTATTTGTCAAAAAATCCTGACAAAAAAAAGTATCAAAACTATGAATCAGCACAACTGCTTTTAACATTGATAATAATCAGAAATGTTTCTTCATCATATTATAGTGATTTCTGAAGGATCATGTGACACTGAAGACTGGAGTAATGATGATAAATTCAGCTTTGATCACAGGAATAAATTACACTTTACTATATATTCACATAGACAACAGCTGATTTACATTGAAATAATATTTAACATTTTTACAGTTTTTATTGTATTTTTTATCAAATAAATGCAGCCTTGATGAGCAGAGGAGATTCCTTTAATAACGACCCCAAACTTTTGAATAGTAGCGCATGTCATAATTTCCTAAAATTGCCTGATGTTCCAACAATTTGAGTTTCAAATTAGTTTCAAACTTTTACACAGCCAGTCAGACTGGAAAATTGGAGGCTTCAAAAGTGCCAAAGTTTGGTGACCCAGTTTAAGACAGATGGTAAAACATTATACATGTACCTCACAAAAAACATAACCATTCATATACGGTTATTTAGACCCTCTGGTGCTCTGTGTGTGTGGCGGTCAGAAATGACCAATTTTTTTTTTATTTTTAATTTCAATTAAATGTCTGTACTATATTTTACTGCTGTACTATTTTGTATTTTTAAGAGGACTTTATGGTACTAAATTATTTTTATGTTTTAAGTTATAATCCATTTATTAACTTTTTGAGCATTGAACTGAAAATGAAATTTCCAACGTAAACCGTCATAAATCTTGAATGCTTTTGAGCAACAGACTTCAGTCTTAAAAGCACTGTAAAACGTACCAACTTTTCATATTATATTCAGCATTTTGGTATAAAAAACATCCAAAATAATGGTGGGCGGTTCTTAATTTATGTTTAGTAAGCACATTGCATTATCTTCGTGAAAAATGTAACCTGCAATTTGCAGTTTAAAGACGACACTTGGCAGATTATTGCTGAAGTGAACTTGAAACATTTTTTTTTTTTTCATTTTAAATTTTTATATAAAATATAGATTTTTCAAAACACAGTTTACTCTAAAAATGTGAGAAAATCAAAGCCACAAGATGTGTTCCAAATTTGAGGTTGATTTATCAAAAAATGAGCTTTGATTGGGCAGACCAAATGCTTCCACTAGAAAAAATGTGTCTAATTTTTGACTGCAATTTTTTTTTGTCTATTATTATTATTATTTTTTTAAATTGCCAAAACCATTACCAAATTGTATACCATTCCGATTAAGTAAAAAAAAAAAACCTGTAACATTCTTCAGTCAAAAATGACCAAACTGCACCAGAGGATAAATCTTTATATACAGGTGAAACTCAAAAAAATTGAATATCGTGCAAAAGTCCATTTATTTCAGTAATTCAACTTAAAAGGTGAAACTAAAATATTAAATAGACTCATTACATGCAAAGTGAGATATTTCAAGCCTTTATTTGTTATTATTTTGATGATTGGCTTACAGATATGAACACTTTTCACACTATTCAAATTTTTAATTTGGTGTTTTAATAAGCTGTAAGCCATAATCATTAAAAATATAACAAATTATGGCTTGAAATATCTCACTTTGCATGTAATGAGTCTATATAATTAGTTTCACCTTTTAAGTTGAATTACTGAAATAAATGAACTTTTGCACGATATTCTAATGCTTGGAGTTTCACCTGTATAAAGGCAAAGCGTTTAGTCCAGTTCACTGTTCAACCAGTGTTACCTCATCATTATTATTCACTATTTTGATACTTGAAAATCCTGTTTTATTATCTTGTTGAAAACAGTTGTGTAACTTAATGAAGTGTGGAATTCACAATACAACGTCTTTTCTAAAGTTCAAAGTAAATTATGGTTTCTGAAGAAGTAAAAGCTGAAGAGATGAAGGTCCATGTGTGAAGCTCAGATGTGCAACTTCACATGAATATCTTAATATACTGAATGCATTTTAAAAGTTTTCATCAATGCAAGTAAAGATTTTCTTAAAGGTCTGATGAATTTAATTGTAATTTCTGTGAAACAGGTGTAGCTGTGAGTTGAGTAAAGCGGTACTCACGCAGGTGAAGAGCAGCGCCCCGATCGAAGCGTAGACGATGTGCAGGATCTTGTTTTGGATGAACATGCAGAGGATCGAGGCGAAGAGCAGGACAATCAAACACACGAAAAGAACGCCATAGCAGGAGGTGAAGTCATATTTGCTCTGTTTATGAAAAAGGGAAGAATAATGGTCATTAGTGGTGGTTTATCGCATGAAAAAACAACAACAGTCAAGCTCTAAAGGCCCGTTCACACCAAGAACGATGACTATATTAGCATCGCAGACGATAATGTTCTTTATTATACAGTCAAACTAAAATTTATTCAAACATTTCTCACATTATTAGTTTATTCGCTATAGTTTAGAAAATGGTAATAAAATATGAGCAGAACTCAGTTGATATTTCAGTGGTTTTGTCCATCCTTCTGTTAGACTCTCACAAATTATGAATTATGTTGAATATCTGTCAGCTGTTAAATTTAACTACACAATTATATAATACCAGTTTAGCTCAACCAGTGACCCAGCAATGCTTCATGTTGTTCAGTCTGTGTGTAAAAAGAGCATTAGTTATTAAAGAAAAAACACTTCAGCAAAACATGATCAGCTCAAAGTGACCCAATCATTTTTGGTCCCAAATTTTTATAACTTTTACTGGTAGTCACTTTATGAAGAAGTTTTGGGTATAATATGTCACATTTACTTTATTTTGCTCTCCTCACTTACATAAATTAACTATAGTGTCCTGCACACACTAGTGAAAATGATATCTGGTGTCTGAATAATTTGTGGTTTGACTGTAAGTGCACACTGCAGGATGGATTCTGATTGGCTGAAAAATTAACGCCAGAAGAAAAAATGAAATTAAAAAGCCTGTTTCTTTCTTATAGTTGTGCTATTCTTTTACATTTAGAATTATATATTTTTTATCATGATCATCTTTGGCCTTAAAGCTCATAAATGAATTCAGCTTTAAGGAATTAGACCATGTCTGGTATAAGCTCCAAAAAACATACAACATTTTTTGGATGAACTATCCTTTTAAATGTATACATGTTGCCAATATCATGTTTTTGGTGACGTGTATAAAATGAAATAGTGCACATAAAGAAAGGATGACACCGCTAGTTAAGCGGTCCAGAGCGCTGAGCTGTCGTGAGCAAACGAACCTGCAGTGAGAAAATGACGACGGCGAAGCAGACGAAGGCAGTGATGCCCACAGCCATGAAGACCGTATCGGTGTTGTAGAAGCTGGCAATCATTCCAACCATATACGACAGACTCAGCGTCAGGATGGACTGAGAAAGACAGAAAATATTTACATATTTATTTCAAATTGGTTAATGTTACATCAATACACACATTACTTCAATGAGCTCATTGTTTCTGCCTTCAATTATTACATTGTTTAAATGCATTTTTTGCTTAAATTATTGAATTGTATAATACATTAGTTTAGCTAACTGTGATAGGTATGTATACATTTCTAAAAAATACATAACTTAGACACCTCTGGGAAAAAAAAAATGTAAGCACAAAACAATTTCAAATATATATTTGAGATTTATTTAAGAAATATTTTTTTCGTCCAAAAAAAAAGACAATTCTAAGTATGCTTAAGTAAAAATGTAAACATTATATTTTGCTTTTGCAGGAAATGTAACAAAGGGGATATATTTGAAAATTTCTTCATTTTCATTTTTAAAACGCTCACGTCACAAGTCACAACTTTACAAAGTAAGGTTCATGTGCGCTGATACATCTGCAGGCATTTCTTTAAAACCAAGTTAGTATTCTATTTTTATGAATAGCATTTAGTGTTAAATGAAAGCCAAATCACTTAATTGAAACTCCAGTGTGTGAATGACTGAGATGTAAAGTATTGCTTAAAGAAATGTGAAGCCAGAAAGCAAATCAAAAAACAAAAACATTAAACAGTCATTATGTGAAGACACACACACACACTCTAAATTGTAATGTGGACTCATGCATTTTCTGTAAAGCTGCTTTGAAACGATGTGTATTGTGAAAAGCGCTAGCCTATACAAATAAATGTGAATTGAAATTGAACACATGAAGTAGAGGTCCATCCATATTGGATTTTGCGGTAATTATACGTGTTTTTAAAGAAAGGCAATAAAAAGATTATTGTGCTGATACTACAAAAATCTATGTATTGAATGTGTAATTAATCTTCTTAGCCGTTCTTTTCTGTGATCAGGCGAAGATGCAAGAGTTTACATAGATTTAGATGCCAGATATTGTTTATTGTGTAACCAAAACACCAATAATAGCCAGGGGGGAAAGTATGCATAATGACGGACTTTTAATCATAAACAAGCCCAAAATACACCGGAACTCTTATTTTTAAATGTTTAGGCTTTAATGATTTCAACTACTAAGCATAAATATGCTCACTTACAACTGTCTACAACATATTATAATAATAAAAACCATAATGTAATTGTTAGGTATAAATGTGCAGTATTCACTGATTGCGAACTACGATCCTGCTCACATTTATTTAATTGAATCATAGACATTTGAAGTTATATATAGCTAATTTATAACACGTATAATAACTAATATATAATAAATCACATTTCTGAATCATGGCTACTCTGTTTTTCCATCCCCAAATTTAAGATCGCATAAAATAATGAAGACTTTTTTCATTCTATTTGAAACTTTTTATGGCCTTAAATTTGCTCAAACCAAATTTAAGACAATTTTTAAGGACCTGCAGAACCCTGATATATATATATACACACACACACACACACACACACACACACACATACATACATACATGCATACATACATACATATATATATAATAGCAAATTTAAAGGCACAATATGGAACTTTTCGGCTTTCAAAATAGCAAAAATAACTATCTATGTTATATATTTCTTTTAGTTGTGTACTAACATTATCCCAAAAGTTCCCTCCAACTTTCAAATCCGGAGAAATTTATATTTTAATTTGAAGACACGGGCCGTGTCTTTATTTCCGTTTCGTCGCCCGTCTATGACGTCATATAACCTTTGACTCTAGTTTCTCTAACTTCGTGCGGATCCCGGCGAAAAACCGCCAAACGCAAATGTAAACACCGGACGCACGTCACTAAAATAAAAGAAGACGATAAAGAATCAATAGTTGGATATCAATAATGGACCATGATTATGCTTTGCCTGCACGTTCTGCTGCTGGAGGCAGATCCGTGAAGCGGAAACGCACGGGTGACAGAAATGACCCGAGAAGGGTTTGGGACAGGAGAAGAGACATGACTCGCGTTAACATTGGAGTTGCATTTCCACGAGCTTCGTGAGTGACAAGCTGGAACTACAGAGAGATGCCGATCTCGCTTGCATTCTAATAAACAAGTAAGCACCCATTCAGCTAACTATATCTATCCGTAACTTATATGTTGTGAAACGATGATGGCATGTGTAAAACGCAGACGGACTAGCTCTCATGTACAGTATAATGTAAATTCACATTTGTTGTAGATATAGCTGCAGAAAGTAGCTTCATATGCAGTTCACCATCTTTTTCAATCATAGTATAAACGTAATTATAATTATTAACGAAAGGTGACCGTGTTTTTTAACATCTATTAATACTAGCTAGATGGAATATTGATTTAATAGCCCTGATAATTCATATATCTCTCCGTTCGAAGAGACGTGATTTTAAAAACGCTAAGTTAGAATGAGTGAGGAATGTGGGGAGCGACAGAGCGCGCGTGTTCATTACAATGGCATTACATAAAGTTAATAGCCGTAACTAAACGTAACAAGAATAGAGATATAATCTAAATATCAACACATTACCTCGTCAGTGAACATGTTATCTGCTGGAGATGCTAGATGGCTGGGGAATGACAGATCGCGCGTGTCCCAATGAACATCGTATAGCTGGTTCGCGCGCGCACTCCCTCTCCCTCTCTCTCTCTCTCTCTCTCTCTCTCTCTCTCTCTCTCTCGACAACGACAACAACTCCCATGAGCACACGCTCTTTCACGACGTCATCAGAATACGTCTTTTGCTATTATTTTGATTGAGTGACCCCTGGTGGCCAAAAGTTACATACTGTACGTTTAAGGCCATAAAAAGACTTAAATAGAATTAAAAAAGTCTTCATTATTTTATGAAATCTTAAATTTGGGGATGGAAAAACAGTAGCCGTGATTCAGAAATGTGATATATATATATATATATATATATATGTGTGTGTATGTATGCATGCATATTTTATATATATATATATATATATATATATATATAAATATATATATATATATATACATACATGAATTTTAGATTTGTATTTTATATATATATATATATATATATATATATATATATATATATATATATATATATAAAATACAAATCTAAAATTCATGTATATATAAATTGAAAATCTAAATGTATAATGTATATGAATAAACAAATATATATGTATATGAATAAAAATATAATATATATATATATATATATACATATATATAATATATATATATATATATATATATATATATATATATATATATATATATATATAAAAAATAAAACATTATAACACATATTTAATAAACAATATTGCATATATATCACATATAAAAACACTGAATAATAGTGTAAATATGTGCATCTGTACCAGCGCCACCAGGTTCCAGGGGTGTCTGCGGCGAAACTCTCCACAGCAGCTGAGAAGGATCAGGGACACAAAGAAGATTGCGTAGGACACGTAGTACGTCCACTGATTTCTCCGTACAAACAGTTTGACGTCATCTGAAAAGGTGAAAACGGCAACAAAAGAGAAGGTGACGAGCAGCTGCACCGTCAGGACCATGAACCTGAGGAGAGAGCGCTTTCTTTAACACACTGCACTGACACATACAGTCAAATCAAACATTATTCAGACACCAGATATCATTTTTGATATGTATACACTATAGTATAATGTATGTAAGCGTGGATAGCAAAATAAAGTGTGAGATACCATACCCAAAAATTCTTCATACAGTGACTACTAGTAACTAGGACCAAAAATTATTCTTTGAGCTGATCATGTTTTGCTGAAGTGTTTTTTCTTTAATAACTAATGCACCTTTTTACACACAGACTGAACAACATGAAGCATTGCTTAATAATTGGTTGAGCTAAACTGATATTATCTAATTGTGTAGTTAAATTTAACAGCTGACAGATATTCAACCAATTAGACAGTGCTCATCATTTAACTCTAAGCTTAATCTTAAGAAATGGCTTCTTCATAACCAACAATGTGAACATTAATGCAGCTCCTCTATTATTAATTTTATTATAGACCTACCTAATCATATCATATTTAACTGATAACAATATTTTTTGTTTTATTGTGTCTATATATATATATAGTCTGTTTGTGTACTATGTCTAATTGTATTTTACAGAGGTGTTTACAAGTTCTAGTTTTATGACTGATGTAGTGCATTGTTGTAATGTTTAACTATTTTTTCTAGTTTAGAGCCTAATAACATCTGGCAAAGGGACTACCAATGAAAACTAGCCTTCGGGCTAATTTAGGTACATTTACATTTAAGAATGTTAATTAATGTACACTGTCCCTTTTCTTAAAAAAAAAAACTAATTCAAAATAATTCATGTGTGAGTCTAACAGAAGGATCGACAAAACCAGTGAAATATCCACTGATTTCTGCTCATATTATATTACCATTCTCTAAACTATAGTGAATAAACTGTGATAATGTGAGAAATGTTGAAGGTGTCTGAATACATTTTGGTTTGACTGTACAATATTTATATACAGTGATTCTGTCCCTTACGGTTTACCTTTCTAATGAAGGCCTGTCGGATACTCTTATCTTCCCAGCCAGAGTTTGAGAAGTCATCATTGCCGTAGTAAGAGGGCGGTCCGTCTCCACCATGGTATCCAGGACTCTCAATAGAAGCTGTCGAAACACAAATAATTCATGTGATGATGGGTGAAATCTAATGAATGTTAGAGCCCTCAAAGCTTTTAATGTACAGCGAAGGAGAGGACCAATTTAAAGGGGACATATCATGAAAATCTGACTTTTTCCGTGTGTTAGTGCTATAATCGGAGACAACCCAGAAAACGTGAAAAGTGAAACCTAGTAACTTAGTTTAACGGAAAATTAATGTAAAAAAATAAGTCCGTCAGATTCGCTCCTCTGTGACGTATGAAGAGGATCTTATTATAATATTACCGGCCCTTAATCTGCACGTTTACACACACCAGCCGACATTCGGTTTCACAAGCAACAACAGAGACCAGATCTAACGCAACGGCAGAAGTTCGAGAAAAGCACAAAACTGTTCTGTCATTGAACACAGACGATTTGACCAAAATATGACAACACCATGTTTTATAAAGACCTCAGGAACTGTGTACACTTGTGTAAAAGTTAAACATGACGGATACATGCAAGTCGATGAGATTAATCAATGTAACTCCACAACAACTACATAAATGTCTCTCCACTAACCATCAGAAACATTCAGAAACGCCTGAGTCTCTCTGTAAGGCTGTACTCGCTACTGGTTATTCTGGGATTCTGGATGAGTGAGATCGGTGTGTTTTGTTATTGCCGGAGTTTTGAAGCTCGTGTAAAGACTCCACCCTCTTCTGAACGGAGGCGGAGCTAAAGCTCATTTGCATTTAAAGAGACAAAAACAAAAAAAAAACAACGCGTTTTTGCTCACACCCAAAAAGAGGCAAATTTGACAAGCTGTAATAAATGATCTGTGGGGTATTTTGAGCTGAAATTTCAGATACATTCTGGGGAGACCATAGATGTATATTACATCTTGTGAAAAGGGGCATAATATGTCACATTTAAACAGTTTTATAGCTTTGGCAAGGGAAAGCCCATTTCAACAGTACCAGAAATGCCTCTTAATAATACAGTTGTAAATACGTCCTAATTGTTATAGAAGGGACTGGAGATGAGGTAAGGAAAGAACAAATTATATATTTATGGCACTCATAGAGCTAGTGAACATTTCGTTGAAAGCATTTTATCTTGAATAACCGTCAAGAGGACCAAGTACATTAACTAAACACACTTAACCTGAAAACCTGTGAACTTACTGCTCTTAAGAGAGTAACACTAGAACTGAACTTATAATAACTATATAATAATCACTTCCTGGGAAACTGGTGCAAAATATCTGTAATAAAAATAAAAGTTTCTTTTTTTTTCCTCTATCATAAATGAGTTGCGTCTCAGAGCGTCAGATGTAACAATAAACGCTGTCATGTTCTCTGGCATTCGGATGCTGGTGTTTGTGCACACAATCGTGTGAGACGCTTCTGAGGGAAATAAACCAAATAATTTCAGAGCCACCAAACCAACATTTGAGATGCTGCGATGCGATTGGCCTGCTGGTTAGTCCAGTCATCCAATCACAGCCTCCATTGAGGCAAAGTCATGTGAGTTTTTTTGTTGTGCGTCAAGAGATTTATGCAAATCACAAAATCTGCATAAAAATAGGTGGATGGATACACAGGCTTATCGGTCATTCGGAAACAAAATGACTCAAAACTATCTACATTATTTTATAGCAATTTAAGCAAAATCCATAAGTGGAAATTTCCAGAGTAAAAAACAAGTAAATTTCCTAATGTTACTTAATGCATAAATCCCTCAATGTACAACAAAAAAACCTCATGTGACTTTGCCTCAGTGGATTATGTGATTGGCTAACTGGACTAACCAACAGACCAATAGAGTGCCGAAGTTATGACGTCACTTTGTAGGACAACTCGGAAGTTAGCGGCGCATGGGTTCCCTCGATCGAAAAGCTATGCGTTTTCCCCATAGACTTTTGGAAAATCACAAAAAAATAAGACAAAAAATTGTCTATCAAGATAATCTTTACAAGTTAATCCAAAATTTATACATTGTGTTTTATTTCATAGATCAAAACGTGAAAATATTTAGAGGCTTTGTTAACCACAGACCTTATTTCAGGCGATTTAGCAAAAACCCATTCAAAAAACCCATAGACTTTAGGGCGAGGGAACAGGAAATGCTAAAATGCTAACTCACTTCCGCGTTTTGGCCTACAAAGTGACGTCATAACTTCGGCACGCTATGGCATCACAGCATCTTAAAGGGTTAGTTCACCCCAAAATGAAAATTCTGTCAGTAATTACTCTCCCTCATGTTGTTCCAACCCCGTAAGACTTTCGTACAACCAGAAGTTCTACTACGGTATTATACTACGTGAACCATCTTGAGGCCAAGAGAGAAGGAAATTTTAAAGAGAATTACTTAATTTTTGTTGTTTGCACACAAAAAGTATTCTCGTCGCTTGATAAACTTAAGATTGAGCCACTGTAATCACTCGGACTATTTTAACGAGGTCTTCTTCTGGGCCGGCAAGTTTCAATCCCTTAGAAGCCTATGGAGGAGTGACCCAGCTCTCAGATTTAATCACAAATATCTTAATTTGTGTTCCGAAGATGAACGAAAGTGTTACGGGGTTGGAACAACATGAGGGAGAGTAATTACTGACAGAATTTTTATTTTGGGGTGAACTATCCCTTTAAATGTTGGTGTGGTGTTTCTGAAACGCCGGAGTCAAAGTCTGTCATCAGAATGATTTGGTTCCCAAAAACCACGGCATCCGAACCCAAGAGAACATGACAGCGTTTACTGCGTTTCGTGTAGCGCTCTGAGACGAACTCATTTATGATGTAGAGTAGGGATGCTCATATTGACCGTTTAACCGTTAACCGAAAGTAAAAATTTTGACCGATTAATACTATCAGTTAAACGTTTTTTTTTTGTTGTTGTTTTTTTTAAAGCTTTTTATATATATATATTTTTGCTTCATGGTTAAATAAAAAACATACTATATATTAGGGATGTCCCGATCCGATACTCAGGATCGGTATCGGCTCCGATACTGCCATTTTTGCGGGATCGGGTATCGATCAGACATCGATCAGACGAGGCCGATCCAAATCCGATATTGTGGGTATACTATTATGTGTTATTGTTAAGCCCCACAAAAGGCACAAAAACATTCTAAAGTACCATAACGTTTTCGTGCACTCTATTATAAGTGTTCTGAAGCCATTATGTGAGAGAGAAATTAATATTTAAGTCATTAAATTCAAGATCACGTAAACTTTTCCCTCTCGCGGCTGTCAGTCATTCTCCATTCAGCATTCAAACAACGCGTCGCGTTCTGTTACAGTCAATGATGAAACTATCTTCAAGATGATTCAATGTTAATACTATTATACTTGATTTGTAAGATAAAGGTCTATGTTTTCGCATAGAACAACTTTATCTTGCTGGACGTATTGCTGCCTGTAACTCAATCGTGTTACTCTCTACCGGGTGTCGGACGCTGTCGGTTTGATCACAACACTAGAGTCAGAGAGCACTATAATTGTTCTTCACGCGCACAGTAACTGAAATTTAAAACTGTTAAAAGAAAAGGCTCAATAAACGATTGCATAGATAGATACTGTATAATACACTGTCCATCAATATGTATCTCCGTTGTGCTTTGAACTTTTCAAAGCGGACTCGACGCGCTGCGTGCTGTAACTCCACGTGGCTTCAAGCGCATCATTCTCCGCTCGGGATGCGCATAAGCGCTTTGTGCACTGTATTGGAGCCTTTCATATCATAATGCAGTGTCGCAATTAAAGCTTATTAACATTATTAATTATTAATGTTGCTGCCTCATTAAATAGCTGTGCAATACACTTAAAACATGTCTCAATTTTATAGCAGATTTAGCTATATCTAAAATAATTATCTTTTTCATTTTTGTTATCTTGTTTTTCATGAATGGTTTTTACAACAATAAAAAGAGCAATGTGTATTATCCACTAATCTAGTTTATAATAGCATTTTTGTCATAGATTATGATCATATATTTTAGGGATTTGTTGTTTATCTTTATTATAATGAAGCTGTCTCTATTAGGTAGATTGTGTTTAACACACACAAGAGTGATAATCAGTTTAACACACAGTTATAGAAATTCTACTTGATTTAAAAAACAAAAACTGTACTGGTATTTACAATGTAGAATGCTGCTGTTTAAATTGTTTTAACTTTAAACCTGTTGGTAGCTAGCTAGCTTTAAGTACTGAAGTACCTGTATTTTCTTTCATTTATATATATATATATATATAATTTTTTTTTGTTTTTTTTTTTTGTAGTGTTTGAATAAAGGGTGGCAATCTTTCATAATCAACTGTTGTTGTGGACTATATAGGAGGTATATTTTAGGTGGCTAATTGAGAAAATTGCTATATTTTTTATTAGTTTAAGAATAAAATAAAAATATTGGATTAATATCGGTATCGGCAAAAGCCAAAGCTGCGGCATCGGTATCGGTATCGGAAGTGAAAAAGTGGTATCGGGACATCCCTACTATATATAGCCAATATTTGTTAACTCACTGCGGGCGCGTCGATATGCGGGTTGCGCAACCACACGCGCGAACACACATATTCTCCCTGAGGAAGCAAAATGAAGCGAGCGAAAAGTAGTAGCTACTATGTGGACAGAAAGGGCGACAAAGTTACTTGCAAAATATGCTACAGGGTATTAAAATAAAGCAATAGTGCAAGTAGCCTACAATGCAATATCACTTGCTTAGCAAACACCCACAAGCAAATGAAAGGCGCTTCCCGAAGCTGGCCATTCCAGCGAGACGTTATCTCTGTGTTCCCGAACATCTGTGCCATCGGAGACGGTGTTTTCTGCCGCGGGTCTAACAGTCCACAGGCTGCGCTCCAGACTTACACAACAACAGCATGTAGACTGTAATGCTACTTTTTAAAATAAAAACTAGACAAGCTGTGGATTGAGGTAGGCCTGCTATTTTTATTTGACGGAAAAAACGTATTCTGATGGAGAAAAACAAAAGCCGGTTTTTCAACACTTCAAACTGATTCAGTGTTTTCTTTTTGGCATCGTAATTTGTTAATTATTTAAGCGAAAAATATATATATTTATTGTAGGCTTATTGTATGTTTTTTATTTATATTATTTTATTCTGTTTTTCTCTGTTGTCACTGTCAGAAATGCGGCCGGTGCGTGGAAATTTGATTTGAATCCTGTTTTTGAAGCTGTTCTGTTGTTGATCTGTTCTGTATGCTGCTGTTTGCACTTTGCACGTTAAAATAAACCCTTTGATAAAAACATATTTTTTTGGTATTTTTAATGGGTCACAGATACGCGTCAATTTTATTTTTATTTAATGCCAATATAATCTTATCAGTTAACGGTTAATAATCGATTAACGAGTGGCGGTTGTCGGTCGGGAAAATTAACCGAAATGAGCATCCCTAATGTAGAGTATGAAAAAAGAGCCCGATTGTACTTACCATTAGGATCTACACCAAAGGCCGGCTGGGCGGGCCCCTGCTGGTACGGCCCCGGAGTGTAGCCCTGCTGTGGGAATGGCATCTGTGGGTTTGGGTACGGCGCAGGGCCGAACCCCGGTGCCGTGGGTTGGACGTAACCGGGCTGGTCGTAACCGGGCTGGCCGTAACCAGGCTGGCCGTAACCGGGCTGGCCGTAACCGGGCTGGTCGTAACCGGGCTGGCCGTAACCGGGCTGGGCGTAGGGCCCCGGGGCCACATACGGAGGGGCCACTGTACCCTGGCTGTAGTTGGGCGGAGGCATTCCAAAGGCATCAACTTTGGGCGGCCCGTAGACATTGTTGTGAAGTGGGTTGTTCTCGCCCATCATAGGGTAGTTTGGCTTTTCCTGAGACATGTCTCCTTCCCTCACTGGAATCCTGATATTGACAGAAAAACAAAAAGTTTAAAATGTACAGAAAAGGAAAGCAACGATTTTTTTTTTACAATAAATATTTGTAATTTGTAACTAATTCGTTTTATTAATATTTTGAATTCACTTTTATTTTTATATTTTTAGTTAAATTTTAGTAAAGTTTTTATTTTTATTTATATTGCCATTTAGGATTCATTTATTTTTAATTTTATTTTGGTTTTGATTTATTTACGGTTAATAATTTCAACTATTATTTAAAACTATTAAAAAAAAGATTTAAATTGAAATAAAGCAGAATATAAATATTATTTTAAAAACTTAAACTAAACTAAATTGAGAAATGTTGCCTTGGCAATAAACATAAGTTGAAGCACTAAAATTACTGTAAATAAATAAAAACTAGGGATGCACCGGGGTTGTAGGGGTTAATATACACCCTAAAATGAATAAAAACAGTCAAACTGACAATGAGCTGAGACAAAAAAAAGTTTCAAATCGCTTTCTATAAATCCCCTCCAGTTAAAATACTCTCTGCATGTGATGATCTGATCAAAACAACTCCGCCGGTGAACAACCCAGCTCTGTTTCCTCAACGACTCCGTCCACTGAGTAATGGAGCATTTCAGCACAAAAGGAGCATGATTCTGTGGGAATAACTACTGAATACTGAGTATAAACATTAAACAACACTTCAAAAACCTCTAGGCAACCTCCACTCAACCATACATCAGACACAAGTGATTCAGAGCTTCAGTTTCTCACTGTGAAAGTGGACAGACTGTACGATTGCTGAAACGGCCTCTTGGTAACCCAGTCGTGCGGGAGAGAGAAGGTGTTGCTATGGACACTGATGTCCACGTTAATGCATGTGTGTTCATGAATGCATGTGTTATTGGGGAAATCCTTTAATTTAAAGCCATCTATAAAAAGAAGATTTAACCTGTCAAAATGCATGACATGCCTCTTAAGGGGCCGTTCACATACAAAGGTTTCTTTCTTTCTTTAATTTTTTGAAAGAACAATGTAATAATGGAAGAAAAAGTTGGTTAAAATTTCAAAAAGATCAAATGATATGTAACAAGGTTTCATTAGTTAACTACATTAGTTAGCATGGACTAAGAATGAACAATACTTCTACAGCATGTAATGTTAAAATTTACTAATGCACTACTAAAATCAAAAGTTGTATTTGTTCATTAGATTATGCACTGTGAATATATCAACTAACGTTAAAAAATATTAATAAATACTGTTACAGGGCTCGAAATTAACTTTTTTACTTGGTAGCACTGGTGCTCCCAACTTCAAAAAGTTAGGAGCACCAGCAAAAATTTAGGAGCACCACAACTACAAATTATATATTAACAGATTTCATTTCACTGGGGCTTTACACATCCTGTGGCCAAGATTTGAAATTTGGTCTTCTGGCTCTATCATCTCACCCCGATTATATTGGCACATTATTTGACATTTGCATACGTCATGTTAATCACAACTCATTTCTTTTCCCATTAGCTGCAACATAGGTTTAAAATAAATTGAGTGAAGGCAAGCTCTTCTTTGGCGATGGTAAATGCGGTTGTATATTTGACGTATAATTAGCTCTGCCAATAGAGCGGAACGACCAGCAGCATCCTGCCGATTAAAAGCCGAACCTGATGAACCTGATAATATTATGACTTTGATTGGCACTCTATTGCTATTAATATGCTGTATTAATATTTGTTAATCTTAGTTAATAAAAATACAGCTGTTCATTGTTCGTTCATGTTACTTCACAGTGTATATGTTAACAAATAAAAAAACAATTATTTCAATAATGTAGGCTATTAGTAGCCTAAATGTTGAAATTAACATTAACAATGGTTAAATTAACAAAGTGCAGTTTATTAATAGTAGGCCTACATGTAATTTAGTTAACTAGAATTGAATAAATGGAACATTAAATTGTGAAGTGTTACCGATTTGTTACACAGATTCAGACGTCTCGTGAGTTCAGTGTTGGACAGATCAGTTGTTTTAACCATTCATTAAAGTGAATCGGTTCAAATGAGTAATTAGTTCGCGAATCGGACGTGTCATTAGTGGACGTGTGTAGCCTACGGCACAGGTTGTGTGATTATCCCGGCAGTTTATTTTTTAGCACAATTCACACTACGCAGTAATTCAGGAGAAAAAAATCTCTGAATACTCCACGTGAAACTTTGGTCTTCCGCCCTTTTTCTATCGTGCCAAATGGTTTTGATTAATGCGCGAGGGAGAGCAGACAGCGCTCGTGTTGTTTGAAGACGTGAGAGAGCGCGAGCGCGGCCGGTGAGATGCGCCCTGTCATTCTATTCTACATCACTCATCGATCAAATAAGGCTTTGGCGGCAGCCAAAAAAATGAATGCAGGAAAAACCCTGGATTGGTTATATAACGTTGGATAGAATGATGGTCCGGCCATCGCGTATCAGCGCACAAGGTACACACTGTGAAGTAATTTGCAAACGTTTTTTTTAGAGGAATGAAAACAGGTCGCACCACAACCATTATTTGCACTCGCACAAATGCTCCCAAATATATTTTTAGGTCTGTTGTAGAAATTTTAATAGTCATTTATTCCTAATCTATTCAATGTGTAAAAGTATATGTGTGTACGTGCTTGTGCGTGACGTTTCAGGAATATATGGGACAGGACATCTCGACCTTAGGAATGGTCAGATTTGGCTAGTTTATTCCAGTACCAGTTTGTGTCCTTAAGAAAAAACTGAACAGAAGTGGGGGCCTTATCTGGGTGGAAAAGTACAGCGAGTGAGAAGGAACCTTGAAAAGAGTATAAAAGCTGTCTCATGTCTTCCTGGTGCGCGCCACTCACTTCACAGAATGTAACGGCTGTGATGGCGACTGGGCCTTCTTGCAAGAATAAACATTTCTCTTTTTATTAATTTGACTCTGAGTGTCTCTTACGCAGTGATGATGTTTAACAGAAGTTTTTGCCACAACATTTGGTGTCAGAGTGGGATTCCTTGGCAGTGCCTCCTGGACCTGAGAGCGGACGGTGTTTGGCCACCTGGACTGAGCAGTTCCAGCTCTACCTCGTAAGTTTCAGAGAGAGGGGCCGACTGCTATCAGGGCCAGGAGAAGCTCCACTGGAATCAGATGAAAACGAACCCGTGGCAACTCAAGACATCTCTGGTAAGAGACGGCTAAAATATTTTTCTTATGGGCTAAAATATTTTTCAAAGTGAAACTGAACCATACTGGCTGAGGGCTGTTTCTGTGGTACGTAATCTGAGATTAATTGAGATCTATATATAGATCAAGAAATTTCAAACAGATACGAGGGAAAATAATCTGAGATTAATTGAGGTCTGTGACAGATCAAGAAATTTCAAGCAGATAAATAATCTGGGATTAATTGAGAACTGTGACAGATCAAGAGATTTCAAACAGATAGGTAACCTGAAAATGAGTTGTTCCACCACGGAGCAATTTGTTTTTAGGTGCTGAGGCTAATTAGGGGGAACCAGAACAATCGTAACAGATTTTTTGGTAAACCATAGTTAGGAGGGCACTAATAGTGCAACCCGACCGATTTGGGTTAAAAGAAAAGAATCGGGTTTGTTGGGGACGCCTAACAGACTAAAGAAAACGCGCGTTGAAGAGAAATCCACAGAGAACAGAGAAGCAGCAGTATGGGGATGTCTCAAAAGCAAGCTTGCGAAATTTGGTACACCGGTTTTCTGTCAAATGAGATAAAATTAAGGGCAGAAATGTATGATATTGAGCGCCACAAGATTAAAGGTGGTGCGGGGAACAGTTGAACAGGGCAGTGAGTTTTAAGCAGAATGGGGAACAATTCTATATTTTTAATGGTAAAATAAAGATTGAAATTATGTTTAGTGTTAGTTTGACAATCATTGTGTTTTGAACTTGAAGGGTCTATTATGGGGTAGTGAGAGGAATGGATTTACCATCCATCTTCGTTTATTATGAAAGGATAATAGCAAATTAGATTATGATTCGTCTATTGTTGTATCTGCCACTGGTGGACTGTAAAAGAATATGGAGCACTGCTTATCAGTGGCTCTGTTTGCATTCCTAAATGGAACACACTGCTTCAAGGGTGTGCAGTAAGTTAGAGCAGACGGAGTTTTACTATTAATTGTGGTCAGCAGGACCATTTAACATGTAAATGCCCACTGAGAGAGTGGTTGAAAATGTGATATTGACACATTTCTGGTAATAATGTGGGTTTGAAAGTAGATCAGTGTTTAAGTGAAGACGATATTAACATTTTCGTCAGAGAAAGAATAAGAGATAAAAACAAGGTCAAAAGATTGAAGTCTTAAAGTGAATCCTTTGAAAATATCTATAATTGTATTTTTTTTTTTACGTGAATTGATGAATACAGTTATTGAGAACTAGAATAATTATTTAAGATCAAATAAGCAGAAGCAGTTGGTTACTGAATTAACAGTTGATAAATGTAAAATGTGTAGAAAGGCATCTGATTAAACAAACAGCTTGAAAACTGTTGACCATGAAAGAACTAGAAGCTGATGTTTTGCTTTCAAAAGATAAGTTTGTTATTGGCTGTAATGAAACAGGTTGCTTATCTGAATCTGATGTCTGCTGTGGCTGTAAACGGCCAGTACGACAGACACATTTGAGTGGAAATCTGTAATGTCTAAATAAAGACAACTATAAAATTATGTTTATTTGGAAACAAATGTCATTTCTGGCAAAGATGCCTTAAGCTGGGATAGTTAAAAGATTATAGATAAAAGTTTAATGATTTTGTTGAAGTTAGAAGTTTATGAGAGAACAGTGTACCAATCCTGAGTGCCTCAGAGTCTCTCTCAGTCAATTTCAGCTAACAGGCTGTTATCTGACCCTGTGTCATAAGTAATAATAAGCTATTTATAGGAAAAGCACAGTGTTTCAGTTGAAAAAATCAGACACAGAGATGTAAAAGAAATCATTGCCATTAAGAGGGCAATTTGTATTTGTGAATGTTTTAAAATGTAAAACTGAATGACTTTAAAGAAGTCTTTAAAATAATAATGCAGATCTTAAAAGATAGAAATAACATTTTTTGATTATTTTATTTTAGGACCAGTAACTTCTTTGTCTTATCTTAAGTCTCCACCATTGAAACAGGCCCGATGGCTACGGTTACACATGTACAGTAACAGTACACTGAATGTATGGTTGTGAACTAAATTCACTGAGGGTAATCTAAGTAGCTAGGTTGATGATTTTAAGATGGTTAATGGATTTAAGTGATTAAATACTGCTGTTATTAACCTGTCTCCCTGTGAACACTATTAGGCAATCAGAATGGCTCTGGTGACTCTTGAACGTGCCTTTCCTAAGCTCCAGAAAGCAGCTGAGTTCTGTTAAAGGAAACTGATTGTGTGATGGGAGAGAGCGGTCACCAGTTTGTGAGCGGTACCAGTGTGTACGTGGCTACTCAATGACAGGATGATCTTCCTGGCCAGGGGACAGCCTTACGCAGGGGGTCACGGACATTGGGCACCTCAGGACGGGGGTGTGGTACATGCAAGAAAGGTATGAGAGTTGAGCGCTGACTACTGGAGGCCACTGGGGTCAGCAGAGCATTGAGAGGTGAGATGCGCTGTGACGAGTTGCGGCAGTCTGACCCAAGAGAATGTGAGTTCCTCTATACCACTTGCCAGAAGAAACCGCATAATCGTACGCTTGTTTTTCATTGTGACAAGTGTCTGCAATTAAGCCAGGGGGACAACACCCTGAAGAGAAAATTATAGATAAAGAGCTATGGGGGAGTTCAAGAGCCACCTGAAACATGAGGGGATTGCCATTATTTGTGATGGGAGACAGGAACAAAACTTTTTATGTATTGGCTGCCTCATGGGCAAGAATAAGAAAATTTATAGAAGTGTTGATTTTGAACTAATGTGTTTATAACATAGTTTTAACTCCTGAAGGTCGTTTGACATGGTGGAGGGCTAAAGATGAAGACAGCTTTTGATTTGAGAAAAGTCTAGATAACAAAATTTAATGGTAAAAGGATAGTGATTAATTTAATGTAATTATTATTTGTTAATAAGAGAGAGAGACTGTTTGAGTGGAGGAAGGGATGGTAAACTGTGTCTGTCTTTCTGTTGTCGGCCTGCTAGAGCAAGCTGAAGCAAAATAATGATAAGGAAAAAATTAAACAAAGCAACCCAGCAGACTGAAAATCTAATGAATAATGAACAGAAATGCTTTGGAACTGGTTAAGAGACCATGTAAAATTAGGTAAAAGCTACAGAAAAATGCGAAGTTTAAAATCTTATTTAAAATTTAAATCTTTTTAGCAATAATATATAAAAGAAAGAGTTAATATTGAAAAAAGCGAACATTGAAAATGAGCAGTTAACATATGTGTGTCTAGTATGAGTGTGTGTGATGGTGACAGCACTTTAGGTCTTGTATGTATTAGTTGAGGGTACTAATATTCCGCCTGAATAGTGAGTATATTGTTTCATCATTACAGATGGGTTGAGGCAAATGACAAATTTTAAAGAAGGCGATAATTGTGAGTGGATCAGATGAAAGATGATACAGAACATAGGACGAGCTTTAAGTTGATTGGTCATCAAGCTCTGTCTGGTATTAATTACTTTTGTCTTTTGTGATGTTGATTTGAATTACGTTCTGGATCAGTTTAAGTATTTGTGTAAATTGGAATTGTGGAGTTGTAGATCACCATCTGGCATGGCCTGAGATAAATGAAAATGTTATAGATTTGATGGCAACAACAAAGTGACATATTGGCTAAGTAAAACATGAAATTATCAAGAGAGCCACTAAAAATGTAGGATTATTGTGGGCAGAAGGATGAGAATGTTATTTGACTGACAAGTGACCAAGTCTGTACAGCATGACCTGACTTGATAGAAACAATTGATGACTTTGAAAATGTTTTTAGATGACTGATTTAAGAGACCAAACAACAGGCCCGAAAAGCAGGATATGCTGTGAGGCTCAGGGCCTTTGCCCTTCAAATACTTCGTTGAGCAGATGATAATGTGGCTTTAAGTGAAGAATGTAATATTTTTGTTTCAGAGGCAGATAAAGATGTCTGGAGGAAATTTGTCTGAAGGACAACTTTTGGGTTAGTGTTGATGCAAACTTTATCAAAACACTATGTTAAATGTTATGTTAAATTGATGCTCGAGTTGTGTCGTGCATCAAGAGGGAGATGGTATAACAATTGCCAAATATGGTTTACTAAGGGACAATATATGTTGGGAGGACACTGGGTCTAATTGGGTAAAAGGCCGTCCCAAACAAAATTTGCTTTCTGTAAATGTATTTGCAGGACTGTTTCAACAGGAAACGCCAGGCAGATGTGGCAGCGAAGGTCACGGCAGAACAGTAGACAAAAGAAACTACGTGTAGTTTTACTATCTGAAAATAACCTCGACATTTTGTTTTCTTTACAGAGAATGGAGCAGAGCATAACTTAAAATTTTCCTTTCACAGAATGTCAGATTGGATTGCAGCTAACAGAATGATTCTGTTCCAAAATGTATTAATATTGTGTTGTTGACATGAGCAAAGTGGGTTGAATGTTAATGTAATAGTTGAATGAGTTTCAGGTTGTTGGAGTGGCCAGATGCTGAGAATAAATTTGGAACTAATAATGTATATAATCAGTAAACAAATGGTGAAAATTCCACAGGTCACACCAGAAGGACGACCAGCAGCACTAACAAAACACTTAAGATCTCCATTCACAGGTGACAGAGGCTATGGTCCACTCCACAAACAAGGTTGCAAGGATGGAGATTGCAACACCACCGTCCAAACATCTCACCTTAAACAACGCCAACGAGATTTGATTGGTCACTGATTAATTAGAAAGTATTTTAGGAAAATGAATGGATTGTTTGATTACTCTTTGGGGTTTCGGGGGTAGGATTGTCAATATTGTGTGTTTCCAGCTCAGTTAAATTGGTAAAATGACAGTTTTATCCAAATGATGATGACAATGACAAGAAAAGTGATGAAGATGATTCTAGTAGTGGAAGCTACAGTGACATGTGTTAGACATTTGGTGTTTGTTTTTCTTTTCTTTTTCTTCTTCCTATGAATGTTTTTGTTATGAACAGATGGTTAAAAGCTGTGCTTATCCGCTATGTGATAAGGTACAAGGAGAGGGTTTTGAAATGAAGGGTTTTATTATACTTTTCTTATACTTTATATTTTGATGTAACCACTGTGGATTGATGATTTGTTGTTTTTCTAACTAGTCTGTACACTATTTCTTATTTAACTAAGGTGACTGAGGGTCAAGCTATGCTTGGGGTACAACAACAGTGATTGTTTATCTAGCCCGGCTTTAGTTGAATTCTTTATCTGCTTGCTAATACTTAAGGGACTATCCTTACAAAAACAGCCTAAGCTTTTTCTTTTCAAAATGTTATTTTCACAAATGTTTAAGAAGAGTGATCAGTTATGTGAAAACAGAGATGAAGAGTAGCGTGATGATATGACTTAAAATTTGTCTTTTTGTTTATTATTGTGATTATGGGTAATCTGAATGATAAAAAGTGTGGAATTGTTGTAGAAATTTTAATAGTCATTTATTCCTAATCTATTCAATGTGTAAAAGTATATGTGTGTACGTGCTTGTGCGTGACGTTTCAGGAATATATGGGACAGGACATCTCGACCTTAGGAATGGTCAGATTTGGCTAGTTTATTCCAGTACCAGTTTGTGTCCTTAAGAAAAAACTGAACAGAAGTGGGGGCCTTATCTGGGTGGAAAAGTACAGCGAGTGAGAAGGAACCTTGAAAAGAGTATAAAAGCTGTCTCATGTCTTCCTGGTGCGCGCCACTCACTTCACAGAATGTAACGGCTGTGATGGCGACTGGGCCTTCTTGCAAGAATAAACATTTCTCTTTTTATTAATTTGACTCTGAGTGTCTCTTACGCAGTGATGATGTTTAACAGAAGTTTTTGCCACAACATACGCAGTGATGATGTTTAACAGAAGTTTTTGCCACAACAGGTCGCACAGATTAAATTTTAGGAGCATATGCGACCAAAATGGTCGCAATTTCGAGCCTTGCTGTTACAAATATATTGCTGATTATTACTTAAAAAAACATTAATGTTAACAAGAGTTACCAAATTATACAACAGATTTATCATTATAATCTTATATGTAAATAATAAAAAAACACTAAAAACTTAAATCAGTTATTTTAAATGCTACAAGTGAATTTATGAACTTTTAGGATACATTTTAGAGATTTGTCCAAGATTATATTTAACAGCATTATTACATTTATTTAAATCAGCGCTCGATGACAGAAAATGTCATTAACATAAAATTGGGGAAATTAGCATGACCAATTTGATATCTAATATTATCTGATAAAAAAATTATAATATCATACTGTAATGTTTACAAATCTCAATGAATCAACTTTAAAATAAAAACACAAAAAGGCAAGTTAGTCAGAATAACATAATGACTCTCTAACATATAATATTGTCCAATAAATGTCACTATGAACAATTTTTCAAAATAAATGTCCAAATTAGCTTTATTAGCATGACCGTATAGAGTAGCTCAATTTTGCCAAAGCATTAACTTAGCTATAAATAAATAATAAAAGAAACGTAGTGGCCAAAAGGGATGCCCGGCCTATCTTCACCCTTTATGCAAATATTATTATAAGATTTTGTAAGCTATTACGTAGTTGTGCATGGAGTCGACAGTTTTATTTGTGATAATGACGCAGTGAAACGTGCCAAATTGTGCGAGATCATTTTTCTCCAGGCTGTCATTTTTAAGAAATTATGAACACACACAAAAACAAAATATTAATAACCGATTAAGTTGTAGTCAATGTATGCATTTTCCTGATTTGTTTTTCAATGCAAATTTTTTTTTTTGCATAGTGATATAAAACCTGAAGCTGTAGTTTGGCTTTTTTGCCAAATAATTAAATATTTTCTCATATTTGGTGGTTTAATCAAAATTCTATCTGCCTTTCACTACCGTACATCATATCATATTATGTAGAATAGTAAAAAAACAACAAATTAATAATCTTATTCCCCTTTAAGGAGTTCACTGAATAACATCAGTTATGCAACACAAAACATCCATGTGACTTGATCTCAGCTCAGCGGTCAGCATTTAACACCAGGTTATATTCAGCAGTTTTCCACCATCTCTCTTACACACATGGATTAAATAAAGCAATTCCAGATCCTTTCCTTTAACAAAGAACATGACAAAAGTCCAGGGCCCGTATTCATGAAGAATCTTAATGAAAAGAGAAGCTCCTAGTGACAAAATTCTAAGAAAATTCTTAGAAATGTGGGCGTTTACTCTTAAAATTAAAGAAAAATTCCTAGTAAACTAACAAGTAATTCAGAAAGCATCTTAACCCTTAAAAGAGGTCTTAAGGTCAACATTGTTTGGAGCGGACGAGGACTTTTAAGAGTTTCTTTAGCAGAGGAGAAAATGGCAGAAAGACGAAGAGGGAAAGAAATGTGTTGGACGATAGATGACCGTGAGTTAATAACACGCTAGATTAGATCATGTTTGTGACTGATCTTATTATCTTATGATCATTAAAGCCAATCAAATACCTTATAGGAAATTAACAGCATGGTAAATAAAAAAAAAGTATTTATATACACATACAGTGGTGTGAATAAGTGTTGGCACCCATGCTAAAGTTGCCTAAAAAGAGGAATAAAAAATCATCTTTTGGATATTGATCTTAATGCCTTAATTAGAAAAATGAGGAAAACTCCAACCTTTAAGAACACAAATTTTCTTTGTGAATGAATAATGTATCATAAATAAATAAATGTTTTTCCTTAAAATACAGGGTGCATAAGTCAGTGCCCCCCTATGTTAAATTCCCATAGAGTCAGGCAGATTTTTATTTTTAAAAGCCAGTTATTTCATGGATCCAGGATAATAGGCATCCTGATAAAGTTCATTGGCATGTTTTTTCTTCAGTCAGCCTAATAGCTGGTTTGATTTGCATTGAAAGATGATCTTATGGAAAGTACCCCATGCCAATCTCTAGGCATGGTGAATGGTGTGTGATGATGTGGGGATATTTTAATTCCAAAGGCCAAGGGAACTTTATCAGGATGCCTATTATCCTGGATCCATGAAATAACTGGCTTTTAAAAATAAAAATCTGCCTGACTCTATGGGAATTTAACATAGGGGGGCACTGACTTATGCACCCTGTATTTTAAGGAAAAACATTTATTTATTTATGATACATTATTCATTCACAAAGAAAATTTGTGTCCTTAAAGGTTGGATTTTTCCTTATTTTTCTAATTAAGGCATTAAGATCAATATCGAAAAGATGATTTTTTATTCCTCTTTTTAGGCAACTTTAGCATGGGTGCCAACACTTATTCACACCACTGTATATAATGTGTGTGTGTGTATGAGAAAGGTCAAATAGGAAAAATTACGCATGTAATTTCAAAGTGAAGGCTTAGAATAGACACTATACTTAAAATCACTCTTTTTTTTCCTTATTGGACAACCAACCAATCCACACATAGCAATGGGGTTAGCCCCGCCTCCTCACTGAGATGAACGTTTCTGTCTTTTCTAGGGATGCACCGATATGAACATTTTGGCCGATACCGATAACCGATAATTCTTTACATTTGAAAGCCGATAACCGATATATTGGCCGATAAATCTAAATAAAAATGTGTATACTTTGATAGCCTGTATAACAAAATGCTCACCATTAAAAGCCTTGTCTCAAACACTTTTAAATCAAACATGTATACAATACAATATAGCCTAGTTTGAACCAGTGTAAGATTCCTTAACTTTTAAAATTAATTTTACACTCATATGGACAACTTTTTTTTATTAAAAAATGGTAACACTTTATAATAAGGTTTAATTTTGTTAGCATGAACCAACAATTTTATAAAACATTTTTAAGAAAGTTCTATCTGTTAACATTAGTTAATGCACTGTGAACTAACATGAACACACATATTTTATTAACCAACAATAACACAGGCTATTGCTCTCTGTTAGTTAATGCATTAACAAATGAGACCTTATTGTAAAGTGTTATCAAAAAATCTATTGCCTAACAAAAAATAAAATACCTAAATAATGCAAACAAGTCATTGGATAACATTGACCTGCATATAAAGAAACAAAATGCTTGTGCCATGGATCAATAAAATGGAATCGCCTCCGCACGGACAAGGAAATTGTTTTAATCAAACCATATCATTGATGAAAATAATACGAGAACAAAATAATGTTAGTTATTAATTATAACGCAATGTTTTTGAATTTTTTTTTACATTTTTAATATTACATTGATAGTAAACATCTTTAATAGCTTACTGTTTCAAATGACATTGCTGTGTGATCTGCGCGAGCTGAAGCTGAAGAGAACGAACGTTAAAACTGAATCGCTTTGTTAGAAGGTTAATACACTCGACGGTTGCTGAAGAATGCAAACCCAAAGAATTTACAAATGTATTACAATAGTGAATACAATTATAATTGTATGACAGTCCCAATCATAGCTTTTAATGTTTTCCATTGTTGTTTAATCTGCGCGCGCTGAAGCTGAAGAGAACGAGCACCGGGAAAATGAAGAACTTCTCATGCAGGTTGTTTAAATCCACGAAACGCATCATATGTGAGATTAATCAGATATATTTATATTACATGAACTTTATATTACGACTTATCTGCGCAAAATGACGTGAATTCACAATCGAACTTGTGCCGGTCATAATGTAATATCCCCTGTTCTGGACGCGCTATTCCCACAACAACGCGCTGAAACGGCCACTAAACCCAGAGAATTCACAACGTTTTATTACAATAGTGTTCTCATTATAATGACAGTCCCAATTATAGTTATAAATGTGAATTGCTGTTCGAGCTGCGCAACGCTATAAGATGATCAAAGATGATCACCGCAAAGATGATCACCGGTGAAGCGCTGCATCGTTCATTAACTCACCCAAACATAGGCGCCGATTTATGTTTTACTCCGTGGGTGCTCATGGGCGCTGGCCCTTTAAAAAAAAAAAAAAAAAGTAGGTCTAGTCAAAAAATGTTTGCATTTCAGAACCTTACTCTTATCAGTTCTACTGCTGCAAGTGAATTTCGTTTTGTATAAATTGTATCTTCATTTTAATAAATGTTTTATCAACAAATTGCCTGGATTAATAAATAAGCAAGCAAATATAGACAATGCGCCGCATCACAACTCGAGCCTCGAGGTATCGCACACCGGACGCGCAGGTACACAAGCAATATTGTAATGTTATGTTTAAGGATATTATGGAATTCAGATCATGTCTGTACTATGTTATGTTATGATTGTAATGTACAATTAAATACAACCCTTGCTGTCTGCAGTCTTAACACTTTACGGTCCGTTAACTGAATGAGAATATCACCTGAAAATTCGTTAACATCAGCAATTTTCATTCAACCAGCTGATTCATTTAGTTTTAACATTTAGTTTTCTGTAAATGAATGTAAAACTAAATGTATATTGCAGCACAGGGTGAAGTCAGTATAATTAGCTTTATTAGCATACCTAAAAGTACTCAATTTTTCCAAACAATTTAAATTTCAAAAAATAAAATAAAAAAAAACGTAAATGGGCCAAAAAGGGGTGCCCGGCCAAAAATTTACCCTTTAAAGCAAAAAATTAAAATAAAAATTTTGAAAACTATTACTTTGTTTTTTTCAAAGGGGCGACAGTTTTTTTTTTTGATAAAGAAACCCTTTAAAAAGGGCCCAAAATTCAATCATTTTTTCTCCAGGGTTTTCAATTTTTTTAAAAAATTAAAGAACACACACAAAAACAAAATATTAATAACCGATTTAAATTTATCAATGTAAGCAATTTTCCTGAATTTTTTTTTTTCAATTTCAAAAATTTTTTTTTTTGCCCAGTGATATAAAAAACCCGAAGCTTGTTTGGGTTTTTTGCCAAAAAAAAAATAAAATTTTTCAAATTTTGGGGGTTTAAAACAAAAAATTACGCATGTATATTTAAAAGTGAAGGCTTAGAATAGACACTATACTTAAAATCACTCTTTTTTTTCCTTATTGGACAACCAACCAATCACACATAGCAATGGGGTTAGCCCCGCCTCCTCACTGAGATGAACGTTTCTGTCTTTTCTAGGGATGCACCGATATGAACATTTTGGCCGATACCGATAACCGATAATTCTTTACATTTGAAAGCCGATAACCGATATATTGGCCGATAAATCTAAATAAAAATGTGTATACTTTGATAGCCTGTATAACAAAATGCTCACCATTAAAAGCCTTGTCTCAAACACTTTTAAATCAAACATGTATACAATACAATATAGCCTAGTTTGAACCAGTGTAAGATTCCTTAACTTTTAAAATTAATTTTACACTCATATGGACAACTTTTTTTATTAAAAAATGGTAACACTTTATAATAAGGTTTAATTTTGTTAGCATGAACCAACAATTTTATAAAACATTTTTAAGAAAGTTCTATCTGTTAACATTAGTTAATGCACTGTGAACTAACATGAACACACATATTTTATTAACCAACAATAACACAGGCTATTGCTCTCTGTTAGTTAATGCATTAACAAATGAGACCTTATTGTAAAGTGTTATCAAAAATCTATTGCCTAACAAAAATAAAATACCTAAATAATGCAAACAAGTCATTGGATAACATTGACCTGCATATAAAGAAACAAAATGCTTGTGCCATGGATCAATAAAATGGAATCGCCTCCGCACGGACAAGGAAATTGTTTTAATCAAACCATATCATTGATGAAAATAATACCGAGAACAAAATAATGTTAGTTAT
Organism: Chrosomus eos; assembly: GCA_036326025.1. Lineage (NCBI taxonomy): Eukaryota > Metazoa > Chordata > Actinopteri > Cypriniformes > Leuciscidae > Chrosomus > Chrosomus eos. Next base: position 2,692,076 of record CM070827.1, read on the forward strand.
TAATTATAACGCAATGTTTTTGAATTTTTTTTTACATTTTTAATATTACATTGATAGTAAACATCTTTAATAGCTTACTGTTTCAAATGACATTGCTGTGTGATCTGCGCGAGCTGAAGCTGAAGAGAACGAACGTTAAAACTGAATCGCTTTGTTAGAAGGTTAATACACTCGACGGTTGCTGAAGAATGCAAACCCAAAGAATTTACAAATGTATTACAATAGTGAATACAATTATAATTGTATGACAGTCCCAATCATAGCTTTTAATGTTTTCCATTGTTGTTTAATCTGCGCGCGCTGAAGCTGAAGAGAACGAGCACCGGGAAAATGAAGAACTTCTCATGCAGGTTGTTTAAATCCACGAAACGCATCATATGTGAGATTAATCAGATATATTTATATTACATGAACTTTATATTTACGACTTATCTGCGCAAAATGACGTGAATTCACAATCGAACTTGTGCCGGTCATAATGTAATATCCCCTGTTCTGGACGCGCTATTCCCACAACAACGCGCTGAAACGGCCACTAAACCCAGAGAATTCACAACGTTTTATTACAATAGTGTTCTCATTATAATGACAGTCCCAATTATAGTTATAAATGTGAATTGCTGTTCGAGCTGCGCAACGCTATAAGATGATCAAAGATGATCACCGCAAAGATGATCACCGGTGAAGCGCTGCATCGTTCATTAACTCACCCAAACATAGGCGCCGATTTATGTTTTACTCCGTGGGTGCTCATGGGCGCTGGCCCTTTAAAAAAAAAAAAAAAAAAGTAGGTCTAGTCAAAAAATGTTTGCATTTCAGAACCTTACTCTTATCAGTTCTACTGCTGCAAGTGAATTTCGTTTTGTATAAATTGTATCTTCATTTTAATAAATGTTTTATCAACAAATTGCCTGGATTAATAAATAAGCAAGCAAATATAGACAATGCGCCGCATCACAACTCGAGCCTCGAGGTATCGCACACCGGACGCGCAGGTACACAAGCAATATTGTAATGTTATGTTTAAGGATATTATGGAATTCAGATCATGTCTGTACTATGTTATGTTATGATTGTAATGTACAATTAAATACAACCCTTGCTGTCTGCAGTCTTAACACTTTACGGTCCGTTAACTGAATGAGAATATCACCTGAAAATTCGTTAACATCAGCAATTTTCATTCAACCAGCTGATTCATTTAGTTTTAACATTTAGTTTTCTGTAAATGAATGTAAAACTAAATGTATATTGCAGCACAGGGTGAAGTCAGTATAAATTAATGACGATTTGAGACAAATAAATGTAAATTTCATATAAAACTGTAAATCACGCTCTGTGCACGGCAGAATTTTGAACAAGGTCCTGAGCCGTTGCTGGACGCCGCGGATAGACGATGAATGGCGCCGCCGGTGTGTGTAAATTACACTCATAGAGAATATGTGTTCATGCGACCCCTTTTAGGAAATGGACAGCGGTCGACACGAACACACATACCTATTTACTTGATAATAAAGCCATAAAGTAGGCTCTCTTTCAACTCAGGACAGCACCACTTCTCACAAATACAGTCAGGATTGGAGATCAAAAGTGTAACTGACACATAGCCTACATAGTAACCGCGATCAGAGGCGCTTTCATCCGAGAAACGCTGTGATTGGTGGATAGGATATGGAGCAGGCCAGAGCCATGGAGCAGGCGAGACTGACATCGACATAACCAATCACAGTGACAGATGCTTCACATAGCACCAACTGCAATGTTTGATTTTAAATGAATGTTGCCTACTGGCAGTCTAGCACGTGGGTGCTCGGTATTTTCCGTGGGTGCTCAGTATTTTCCGTGGGTCCTCGAGCCCCGGAGCACCCACGGTATCGGCGCCTATGCACCCAAACGCATCCTATATTAGACTAATCAGATATATATACACAAAATAAACATATTACAACTTACTATTTCACAGAATGCTGTGAATGCTCAAGAGAACTTGACTGTGCTGGTCATGAAGGCTTAACTCCATAGACGCGCTCTTTCCTCGACGTGCTCGTCGTGCTGGCGAACACGAATTCACAACATTCTTTTGCAGGCTGTTTTTATTATAATGTTATTGTTATGAAGCCTATGTAACAGATTTGTGCTGCACATGTTGCACTGAACTGTAGCCTATCTTCCTTTTCGAAGTGAATCCAATCATTCAGAACCATCATGGCGAACCGCGCGCATCTCTTAACTGAAGTAAATAATCTAATATTTATCGGCTTTGATATATCGGCCCAATTTTCTTATTGGACCGATAACGATAACATCAAAAAAGACCATTTATCGGCCGATATCGATATGTGGTCGATATATCGTGCATCCCTAGTCTTTTCCTTACTCAGAGTTGCTCTCAGATCAGTCCTGAATCGCTCTTAAGCTAAGACTCCTGCGTAAAAGATTTAAAGCTGAATTAAGAGTTTTCTGAGAGGATTCTTACAATCTTTATGAATACGGGCCCTGATCATTATAACACAAGCAATTACATTTTAGCTCTCAAACATTAGCTATTATTTTCTGTAGATCACCGCAATCCTCAAGAATCAGTCAGGTTTCAGAGATGTTTTTTTTCAGGTATTACCTTGACTGATTCCGGCATATTTATTTTAGGGATTTCCACAGGTTCATATTTATGACTGGCATACTAGAAATTAAAAATATTGGCTGCTCAATTTGGAGGAATCAAATCACTTAAAAGCAGAGGTTTAATTAATTTGAGGCATCATTTGATTCGCAATGGAGAGTCTTTAATAAAATCAATAACAACATGTCTTTCGAGTTCAGCTTTAGTATGTAAACAAAGCATAAAATGGCTTGACCAAAAGTCAAAACATCTGCTGTCAAAGTCCATACATTTAAAATGAAGGATTCATTGTATGTGGATGAATAAAGACTAATTTAAAGGGGAATTTTCAACTTGTGACAAACCATGTGACATGCATGTTTGTCAGCTGACTGAACTTTAGTCATTCCTCGATTTAAAGACGGTATATAATCACTATTTAAAAAATTATTTTTATGTCCCGATGACCAGTGAAAGTGCAGTTCTGACTCTCTGCCCATTCATTTAGATAGGAGTCTGGTCTTGTTAGTCCCAAACAGCTGCCCGGGGGCGATGCCAAGATGGCGGCCGAGTGGCATGACTTGCCTAAAAGGACTTTGACATTGGTGGATGTTGAGGAGATTCCCCTTCAATGTAAAGCGCGTTGTGTGCCCAGAAAAGCGCTATATAAATGTAACAAATTATTTATTATTATTAAAACTACAAACTTGGCTATTTTCAGAAACAATGACAGATAAAAGTATTATTCATAAACATGTAAGTTAATCATAAAATGTATACAGTGTTTTTGCTTATTCCAAAGCCTATACTAATATAACTAATAATAAAATATGGCTCTTAAAATATGTTCAAAAGTTTATGATTTTTTTAAAGGATAATTGTATTAAGCAAGGATGATTTAAATATATCAAAAGATCTATATATTCACATAATACACAGGTATTTTAAATTGTAAAAATTTCACAATATTACTGTTTTTATTGTTTATTTATGATTTTTAAATCCAGCTTTAATGAGCAGAAGAGAATGATATAATGCGTCTAAACTGAAAGTTGCAGCTGAAATTGGTAGACTGATATTTTCTGATTTCCCTGAAAGCCTCAAAGTTCCACAGCAAATGTGTCTCAATTATTTCCATGGATATTTTGTCCATTCTGTAATCTATGGAACGATGTCAAAGTCATCATCACACAGCCACTGCACTATGCCACACAACAGCATAATCCATTAAACTGGATCAAATGAGATCACCTTATTATATTTCTCCAAAGCTTTTTCCAAATGTGAAAAAAATATCACCACCACCTCATCTTTTTATATCCATGTGGATGAAGACATTTGAAGTTAAATGTCCTCCCCTTGCTCACATATACATGTGTTTTTTCACTACAAGGCAATTCCACGCAAAGGTCATCTTTACCATGAAAAAATAAAGTTTTAACCAAAGGAACAAAACCCATTTTAAGTTGTCCATTTAGGTCTGTAATATCCTGTATTAATGTGCTTTAACAAAAATTAAGAAAATTGCCTTGTTTATCCACCAGATATGAGGTGAGCAACAATGCTTAAATTACATGTTCAACCAGCCATATTTCATGCTTTCAAAAAAGGTATCAAAGACCCCCCTTTTTAAACTTTATTTTAACAGTAAGCATTTTGCAGAAAGATGGAGGCATGCCTGAGAAATAAATATACTAATTTGGTCGTAACAGCACTGCCTGTTGAGTTTATAAGGGCTATAATAAAGAGGTCTTGGCGCTTCAGTGCACTGTCACGTCCATAACGTTTTAAAGTTTTAGTTTATTTAATAATCTTCAGAATCATTTCAGACAGTCTTCTTAATGTGAAAACACAGCCATTATGTTTCAACAAAAGTGCCATGATGGTTTGATTGTTGATTTTCCAAACATTATTCTATGTACTTCAGACGCGTCACATCCATAACGGGGTTTTTGTCACATCCATAACGTTGGTTTTTCCTCATAATACACTTCATAAAAATATATATATATTAAACATTGATATTTTTATGTTCAGCTAAGACCCCTTCATCATGTGGATAGCAATATTTATACATTGGACTTAAAAGTTCACAGACTTTAAAGGAAATCGAACAGTATACCAAAAACTCTGTCATTTCCCGTCACATCCATAACGCATGCATATTTTCCTTTTTTGGGGGTGCTTAAATATATTCTAGAAAAACATATTTTGCCTGTCAATTCCCCAGATGGGGTGCTCTGAGAATATGCATTTCCAATTTAAATATTGTAAGAAGTTTTTTTTTTCTGAGACATTTCACCAGTCATTATGAGTTCAAATGTCACATCCATAACGCTGGAATTGCCCTACACTAAAAGGCACACTGTAAAAAAAAAAAAAACGTAATTTTTACGGTAAAAAAAAAACGGCAGCTGTAGTTTGTAATTTCAGCTGTAGCCAGAAATTTACCGTCAAAAATAGAGTAGTAACGTTATTGGTTTTACAGACGTAACTTAAAATGTACAATAATAAACCGTACTTCATTATCTGATATAATGTTAATTAATTTACCGACCTATTGAAGTATTAATATCTGTTTTGTATACATCAAATGTGAAGTGTCACGCGGGGAATTGTGGGAATGTCAATTTACGGTTTTTCACTGTAAATTATACAATGAGTTTTTCTTTTTCACTTTCAAAAACTGTAACGGTATTTTACAGTAAAATTACATTAAATGTACCGTTAGATCTATCACAGTTATTTACCAGAAGGAAACTTTCTGTTAAGTTAACCAATTAACAGTTTTTCACTGTAGCATTTTTACAGTCTTTAATCGTTAAAATCACAATCGCTTTTTACAGTGTAGATTAAAGACAATATTAATATTACCCAAAATAAACTGATGCAGTTCATATTTGCATAAACAGCAGCTTAATAAGTCGACATAGTTAGGGTAAAATTCTATATGGGGAATGGAAACTACAACAAATTTATTTATTTTTTACATTCCCATTTGCTCAAATAGCACAAGAAAACAAATCCAAGATAGCGTTTTACAAAACAAATATAGAGATTCGAAAGATTGATTACAGCAGTCAGAAGAGAGAAAGATGTCAAAAACACTTTAAATAGGCTACTTTTCTGAAATACAATTCTAAGTGTAATATAACACACAGATAATAGTGTTAAAACTTAAAGTCTGTGAACGTTTTTTTTATGCACAATATATCGGCCACCATGTCGGTATCGGCCGACATATGTAAATTTTTAATGTTATCGTTATCGGCCTGATAATAAAATATAGCCGATATATTAAAGCCGATAAGAAATGGATGATTTCCTTCAGATATAGTTCAACATGAGGCTTTTAAATTGCTTGAAATGATTGGAATGGTCAGCTACATACATTAATAACGAGAACATCATTATAATTGTGTGCTTGGGACATGGTAAGACTTCTGTTTTTGTAATCAGGCTCTCAAAAATTATATCAAAATGTGGATTTAGATTTATCTGCAAACATATCGGTTTTCAAATATAAACAATTATCGGTTATCGGTATCAGTCACATTTTTTTATATTGGTGCATCTCTACGTTTTTGCATTGGCTCTACGCTTTAACCGAGCAATTACAGCATCCATGAGCTTATAATGGCCAACAAAACCCAGCTAACCAATGCACAGGAACTGAGCTAAATCAGATAAGATTAAAGAGTGGCTGAGCAGACATTTGTAATTGTCCATCTCCATCAGATAAATGCCAAACTCCATTATTTAGTCCTCTCGACTGAAAAGCACCAGTCCAAAGCAACAGAAAACAGCCACGACTCCACAACACCAGACAACAGAAGTGTGGTTTGCGTAGGACAGATCGCCAACACATGTCGTTTGATAAACTGTATGTTTTAAGTTTTACAGCCGTTACTGAAAAGCAATAGCGCTGTGAAGCCAGGCTGGGTAAGTGGACATGGGTATTGAGCTGTAAAATATGCTGAGAGGGGTAAAACTAGGATGATGAGTAGGCCTGAATGATGTTATCCGGGAAGGGGAGAAGGTCGTGTCTTGGCAAATAGTGAGAAGAACTGAGAACATCTATGTTCTACCAAAATAGAAAAAAAATGAATCTAATAAAAATAACATTTACAATCAAAGATTTCATTGGCAAATCTCACTAGGCTCCAGCGTCACAAGTAAATCACACGATAAGGGGAATTCCAATAAAATGCAACGTCATGCTGATAGAAAGCGGTAGTGCTTATCAAAGTCTCGCACATTAGAATAGACATGTGACCAGTTTGTTTTGTTTGGATGTTTTCTAACATGAATCTTTTGTGTTCTTTTGCTTGACAAAAAGAAACCATTACAGACTGTTTATGGCAAGTCATTTACGCATTTACACAACTATTTTATTACTGTTTTTTTTTTAAATAGCCTATTTTTTCTTCTAAAATTCACTAAAATTATTTCACTATTAAATACCCTAGATACTAGTATTTATTTATTAGATACAGCCCCAGTACTTATTTCAATAGTATATCTATGTATTCTGATTACTTCTGGTGCCTAGAACAGTTTACTATTCAGTAGGTAATAGTACTATATAACCAATAGTTAGTATCTATTCCAGTTTTTCTAGTATTTATTTATTCATAAGTCAACAGCATTGCTGAGTATTTTCTCCTTAAAACTGCAGTGAACCAAAGACAGTCTCAAAAACATGCTTTGAAATCGTAGTTGTTCTCTACATCACAAATGCTATGATGAGCTATATTATACACCTTTTGTTTTTGTTGTTGTTCAAAGCATTTCTGTGAGTCCTAATCAGATGCTAAATGAACCAAGGTGTCAAATAACATGAAGCAATTTATAAGGTATGAAGGAAAAACTGTGTCATTTTTGTGATCAAAGATGAGTTTTAAGGGATAAAACGATTGACAACAGGGGCACTTTAATGCAGTGCATTAATACAGTATTAATTACAGTATCTCGTGGCCTCAGGAGACAAACTAAAAGCTTTTCTCCCTAAATGAAACTATGCCTTTTAAATTAGAATATTAGTAATATTTTAGTATAGAGATTAGGTTTTTTAGCCATTTTGCAGGCTTATTAGACACTATATATTTACTAGCATACATCATAACTGTTACCAGAAACATTTATTATTACACTTAAGTACTAGTGTCTAAAAAATGAGTACTAGAATTTAATGAACAGTTAGTAGTTAAATCGAAAAATGCATTACAATAATCCAATATTGGATTACACACTATTAATTAAGAAATAATTAACAGTAACTGAAGACTGGTTAGGATAGTAATGTTAAAGCGGCTTGCCACACAGATTATGTGATCAGCAACAGTCCATTCAAACTGTAACGTTACTAAATTACTATAATTAGGCGTAACTAGTACCCAGATCATAGATTTTTTAAACATTAAAAGATCAGAAGTTTCTCTAATTTCTTAAGATTTGACACATAAACCCTGGATGTTTAAATAAACCATTTTAATGAGACATTAGGTCACTGATGTAAACATTTAAATCACACTTTCCTCTATTCAGCAATAAATTTATGTCAGGAGGATCCCTTCCTTTCATATCCATTCACAAATCTAAAATAAAATATATACTAACTTCAGTAAGCCATGTCATTAGCTCATTAAAAGCAGGATTAGGCTAGGCTAACCTAACAATAAATCTGTCTTAATCTTTCTGATATAACGGTCGGCCCGCTGCATATATCGTTATTATGAAATGAATGAACCAACCACGTTTGTTGTAACACATCTAATGTTAAACATAACAAAATTACAGGATACAAGGATATCTCTAAGACGACAAAAATGACAGATATTGTTGTAAACATTCGCTTGAAAACATAAACCTTGATTTTGCGCACCGCCAAACAACATGACAACATTAGCGCCATTTCCATCCACCTGCGTTATTCACCATATTCGGGTAGAAATTAGGAAATAAAACAAGCCAACAGAAAACTAGACAGACTTACCCTTCAGATTAGAAGACGCTCAGCAAAATACAACGTTTGTATTTTATATAACAGCAGAAATAGAGTCCGTGTTTGTTGGTTAGTGTTGACGCTGGCTGCAGTAATGCGCGTCTGCTGCTCTGATCCGTTAGCCACGCCCACCTGACCGAGAAGTCACGTGACACATGAGAAGCATCCTCGCACTCACAGTTCACATGACATGAGACTTTCCCATTGCGTAATTGGTGGAATGTTCTACAAATATCTACAAGAGTCGACTATATGTTTAAAAGATATGAAAGATATGTAAAGGAGACAGAAAATTCATTTTTCTAGCGTTCAGGGGTTCTTGGTGACCAAAAGTGGGACGTTGAGAGCAAGAAATGGGCTTAAAACTTAAATTAAGTTAAATATTATTCAAACCAACTAGTTTAATGTTAAAACATTTCCTCTCTTGCAGATAGTAAATAACTAGTAGGTTTTGCATTATTCAAATTATCTAACAAAACAAGTAAAATGGTGTATGTAAAAGGGGAGAATTGATGACCAGTATGTTATTTTTTAAAATAGTATTAAATATATTCTTTTAAATCCAAAAAAAATGAGTAAAAAAATCCTCTAAAGTAGTGGTTCTCAAACACTGTATACTCTAATAAAAATAGTAATAGTAATACACTAATAATTCTCACAAAATAATATAACACACACACACACACACACACACACACACACACAATAAACATTTGTTCGGTGGCCTTGGAGTCAAAACGGTTGAGAACCGCTGCCCTAAAAACCTTAATCGTTTAAGTTTTATTAACTGTTAAAGTTTTATAAGCCTAGAACATGGACATACATATTGCATAGATGTTCTCTACACATGTTTAATACATTTTTTCACCACATATTTACAAACAAGTCGTTGACACCTGAACTGAGAGTGATCAGAATAAAGTCATTGGCAGCACTAATCTGTGAATCTTCCACGATGGCCATAATCTTCACAGCATGTGATGACTATATAGTTTGCTTTTCATGTGAAATCCAGCATTTTTATTTGGTCTGGGAGTTTCGAATGGCCGTCTCATGATCTCTAACTCCACTCTTTACCGCTAGTGGCAGTTCTTCAGTAGACTGTCCAGTCCGGTCTTGCTGATAGTCCCGTACGCCTGAGAGTAACTGCCTAGTTTTGCACGCGGATCCCCGGCTGCAGAAACGTTGGAGTTACTCTGGAAAACCTTCTTGCTGAACCTCGGAGGAAGCCTGGCATCGCGTGAATGCGAGTTAGACCGCTGGTTCTGCACAGTGAGATATTAAGATATCATTAAGCATTCTGTGAGACATAGCATGTAAAGTGAAGTATTTTAGGGCAAAGTTTTAGCATAACAAGAATGCACACACTTGACATCCTGATGTGTGTCAAAACAGAGGGATTGTCAATATGGCACTGCTTTCTATGCTTGAATTTAGGGTTTGAAATGAAAGGATTAGTTCACATTAAAAAAAAACTTTTGCTGATAATTTACTCAGCGAAATGATCGGTCATTTCAAAAATAAATAAATTAAGTTTTATAAGCACAAATGCTCGCCTTGCTCTGTTCTGATGCGCGTTCATGATGTTCGTTCGAGACCTTTTCATTGTAATTGTGTATTACGTGACGTCACGAACGCGCATCACAGAACAGAGCAAGGCGAGCATTTGTGCTTAAAAACTGAAACTTTTTTATTTATTTTTGAAATGAGCGATGGTTTGGCTAGATAAGACCCTTATTCATCGTCTGGTGTCGTTTAAAGCCCTTTGAAGCTGCACTGAAACTGTCATTTGGACCTTGAACCGTTTGGGTCCCATTGAAGTCCATTATATGGAGAAAAATCCTGGAATGTTTTCATCAAAAACCTTCATTTCTTTTCCACTGAAGAAAGAAAGACATGGACATCTTGGATGACATGAGGGAAGAGTAAATTATCAGCAAAAGTTTTTTTAAAAGTGAACTAATCCTTTAACTTTTTCACTCACCAGCCAATTTGGCTACTACATTTTTAAGTTACTTCTACTAGCCAAAAAAGAAAAGAAAAGAAAAGAAAAAGAACCAGATTAACTACTTCACAGTTTATATATATTACATATATATATATATATAAATATATTATAAAATTTGGATTTCATACATTCATTTCTTCTTCAAACAAAATCCACTCCCTTTCATTCGCATTCTTTTCACCAAAAAAGTATTTTAGGTGGACAGATCAACACAGCACAAAGAACATAAAAAAATACTTTTTAATCTTCACTATTGCTTTAATGCAAATGAACAAGCGCGCCGTAATTTGTTGCGAAGTGAGGTTCATGTTCAAGTAAGCCAGAAATGAGCGCAATACACTGTATTTAATATATGATGACGACTCACAAGATGAGTATTTGCCCTAAATCTGCATAAATTAGTCTTAAATGAACTTCCCCAGCACAGTGAGTAAGTTAATAAGTAACTCGCCAAATTGGCTAGAGATTTCCATCCACTTGTCAATCGAATTATCTGAAGTTCGGTAAAAAACCTCATGTGAATAAAGCTGGTGAAAGTGTGTTTCCATCAAACGGCTTTAAAGCGAATAAAAACCTGTGTGTAATGACGTCTCATGCTGTTTTGCGATCAAATTGGTATATCGAATAGATTTGAGACATTTTAAGGTGTTTCCATTCATTTTCACACTGAACATTCAAGCAAACATTTGCGAACAAAGTTTTCCCAGACAAAATGGATCTCGCCATAATAACGTTTCCATCAGCGTTTATCGCATAAGCCGTATATCCATCAAGATAAAATCCCATGAGACCGAACGCATTTCATTTGAGTCGATATTCATGAAATTCAATCGAATTTTACTGTTTCCATAAGACATTTTTCATTCGATATCACTTAATGCGGATAAAAACATGTGGATGGAAACATAGATAGTGTTACCCGCCACGGTTGATTTTTACCTACATTTGGCGGGTGTTCGTTTCAAACTTTGCTTGTAACATATTCAGTCTCAACCAATGACTTGTGTTGGCAGGTTCAAAGTTCCCAGGTCAGAGTAAACAAGAGTGTTTTTGCAAACTGGGAATGTTTATGGTGAAACAGACTCACCAAGCGAGCCGAGGTGACGCATAACCCGGGGAAACAAAGGGTTCATCCTTGCGAAGCAGGGGATTATTCTGAGGCTGTGCGAGAGTGAGAGAGAAAGAGTGTGTGCGTCCCACAGGAGCCGAACGACCTCGCTGCTCCACATCCTGATGGAGAGAGTGAACAAATAAAACATTTAAATGATGTTACCACCATATGCACATTTACTGTCTTTAAATTATATTGTGCCCCACTATGCTATTTTAGTTTTAGGAGTCTCCTATAATACTTTTACATGCTTCCAAGGTCAAAAACACTTTAATTTTCTCATAATAATAATAATTGCAGCATTAGCTCTTTTCTCTCAGTGTCTGAAATGATTTGATAAAGGATTCAGTCTCTTTAAGCCCCGCCTCTCTGAGAGCTGCTGTGCTCTGATTGGTCAGACACCCAGTCTTCTGTGATTGGTCAGAAAGCAAACGCTCATTATCATATCTGAATCTCAGCTCTTGATATACAGTGATACGAACAGTAACGATGGCGTGCGTTTTACCGTATCAATCTCATCAAAGTGGATTTGCTCTGTCAGCAGAAAACAGCGTCTTCTCGACACGAACAACACGAGCCAAACTCTTCAGTCTCAGATACACTAGTGTTTGAGGGCGGAGCTAAGAATTCATGATTAGCCAATGAAGGCGATTATGCAAATTTGTTACATTGTTACGTAGATATGTTACAGAAGTGAGACTGGGATTACTAACGACTCTTTTCAGACGACTCTTTTAGGAGACAATTTTTTTTTTCTTTGATCTTTGAGTATTTGCAGACATGTTACATGCACACGCAGCTCTATTACACACTGCATGAAAAGTCATATCCTAAAAAGAAGAATAGGGGCATTTTAAGTGCTATCTTATGTAAAATGAATATGTGAGAGTTAGTGTGACGCACCACAGGCCCATCCGCTGCATCTGTGTGCGGGACAACACCAGTCTCCTGATTCCTTCTCCCAAACCGCTGAGGAGGAGACGGGAAGTGGGGCGGCTTTACTGAACCATCTGGAAAATAAATGCATTATGCCTTTTATGGCTATCCAATGAGTAATATACAACCTTTCCTAAGTTCTGGGAGTTGGTAAGATATTTTTGAAGGAATACCTTATGTTATTACAATACAAAATAACTGTTTTCTATGTGAATTTATCATAAAATGTAATTTATTCCTGTGGTCAAAGCTGAATTTTAAGCTTAATTACTTCAGTGTCACATGATCCTTCAGAAATCATACTAATATGATGATTTGATGCACAAGAAACATTTATGATTATGGTAACACTTTATAATAAGGTTAATTTGTTAACATTATTAATGTATGAACTAACCATGACCAATACATTTCTTAATCTTTGGTAATGTTAGTTAATAAAAATACAGCTGTTTGTTCATGTTAGTTCACAGTGCATTAACTAAGATTTTTAATAAAGTATTAGTAAATGTTAAAATGAACATTAACCCAGCTTTATAAATGCTGTATAAGTGCAGTTTATTATTAGTTCAAGCTAACTAATGTAGTTAACTGATGAACATTATTGTAAAGTGTTACCAAGATTATTATCATAATCAAAAATAGTTTGAGGAAAAAGCAAAATTTTTCTTTGTACAGTTCAAAAGAACAACATTTATTTGAAATATAAATATATTGTAAGATTATGAATGTCTTTACTGTCACGTATAAAAATGATTTCTTTAAAAAAAAAAACCCTCACTTATTTCAAATGTTAGTGTATATTCTATAACATCATGAAACCAGGACCTTCATTGACCGAAGCTATATGTGTGTTGCACATAATGGTGTGTATAAGACCGCAATTACATAGTTCAAGTGACCCAATTCCGATTTTTTTCTCCCATGATCGGAAATGAACCACAAACAGGGAAATAAGCAGGAAAAAATATATTCTCAGATCGGTTTCTCAGGCCTCATTCATATGTGGAAATAAATCTGATATTAATCAGATACATGCATTTGCGTCTGCCATGTACAGATCAGGACAGATCGGATATTCCCGCCAACGCAAGTTATACGTCATAAAAAAAAAATTTTTTTAAACGTTGGCAAATGATGTCAACAACCGCGATCACATGACTCAGGCTGCAACAAGGGCCTTATGAGAATCATGTTTTGCTGACCATTAAAGATGGTGCGGAAAGCAAAAGCTTGTATTATCATTTAATCTATGTCGTCGCAACTTTTCAGCCTACGCTTTACTGGGTCCGTACGTTTTCCTTGGGTTGTTTCGAATAGAGTATGGTGTAAATGCAGATATCAGATATGGGTATGTATGTATATATATATATACACACAGTGTTGTTCAAAAGTTTGGGGTCGGTAAGATTTTTAATGTTTTTAAAAGAAGTCTCTTCTGCTCACCAAGGCTGCATTTATTTGATTAAAAATACAAAACAAACCCAGTAATATAGTGAAATATTATTGTAATGTAAAACCACTTTTTCTATGTGAATATATAGTAAAGTGTAATTTATTCCTGTGATCAAAGCTGAATTTTCAGCATCATTACTCCAGTCTTCAGTCTCACATGATCCTTCAGAAATCACTATAATATGATGATTTGATGCTCAAGAAACATTTATGATTATTATCACAGATGAAAACAGTTTTGCTGATTCATATTTTTGTGCAAACCGTGATTCATTTTTTTCAGGATTCTTTAAAAGTTCAAGAGAAAAGCATTTAATTAAAAAATAAATATTTTGCATTATTATAAATGTCTTAACTGTCACTTTTGATCAATTTAATGCGTCCTTTCTAAAGAAAAGTATTAATTTCTTTATATAAATAAAAAATCATATTGACCCCAAACTATTGAACGGTATAGTATATATATATATATATATATATATATATTATATATATATATATATATATATTTTTTTTTTTTTTTTTGTATATGTGTGTGACTTTGTTTTATGTGTATGCTTGCATGCTGCAACCTAATTGCCTTCAGGAAATGAATAAAGATGAACTGAACTGGGTCACTTTTAAAAGAAGATGTGAGCTGGTCGTCCAAAAAATCAGATATAGTCAAGATATCGAAGCCCTGCAGTGTAAATGCGGCCTAAACGTGTTGAATGAATGTGAGTGTAAAACAGAACTGAACTCACTAGGCATGTGTGTGATGGGGTTATAGGAGGGTTTGGCTGCACTGGGGCTCAGTGTCGGGCTGGTGCTGTCCTGTGTTTGCTGAGGCCGACTGAGAGCTTTTACAGCTCCAGTTCCAGTGTGGCTCTTCTTATCACCGGGAGATTTCCTTTCACGATTACCATCTACACAACCCTTGCCATCTCCATCTCTTTTGTCCAATCCACTGTCCTCATCCACTTCTGCAGTCTTCTCTAATTTCTGCCTGAAATGAGGTTGTTTTTGCATATGCCGACTGGCTCTTTTCTCCAGGATCATCTTTTACAGGAGAAATTGGAAAGAAAGTCATTTTTAAGCATTTGCTATTATATTATGGAGTCTAGATTAGTATGGAGTACCGCAAGGCTCAGTACTAGGAACGGTTTGCTTTTCTACACGGAGGATTTTTTAATGTTTAATATTTTAATGTTTTAATGTTTAAAACTTTATTTGATAAAAACACAGTAAAATCAGTTATACAATTTACAATAGCTGTTTTCTATGTGAATATATAGAGTAAAGTGTAATTTATTCCTGTGACCAAAGCTGAGTTTTCAGCATCATTACTCCAGTCTTCAGTGTCACATGATCCTTCAGAAATCACTATAATATGATGATTTGATGCTCAAGAAACATTTATGATTATTATCAGTGTTGAAATATTTTTGTGGAAACTGATGCTTTTTTCAGTATTCACATTTGAAATAGAAAACTTTTGTAACATTACAAATGTCACTTGTTTCAAAATGTTTCTTTAAAAAAAAACTATCACTGACACAGCGTTTGTTTACATAACAAAGACATCACAACATTATGACTACTCTTGAGGGAAAGCATGAGGACAAAGGTCAAAATAAATCTGTGAAATAATGAATGAAAGTTTCCACTCACCTCATAGAGTTTGTTTCTGTACTGAGTAACAGAGAGTTGGACGTCATCGTCCACCGGCAGAACGACATCATACACCAAACGAGGCTCTCTGGCTGGGTTGTGAAATCTTGCATGGAATATGGAAAGATGGAAAGACTGTTTTATTCAATCATCTATTTACTAATTCATTTTCTCATTAACTCATTTTATACTTATAAAACTCAAACCATTAGTCAATATCACTTAAGGCCAAAATGAAATACTATAGTTCTGTAACGAGATACACTCAATAAATGTCAATAAATAAATAAGTTTGTATATTAGGTGGAGTTGTTTTTTCATATACTGTATATGTGCCATGACATGCACCTCAAAAAATCAAGGCGTTTACTTTAACATCTTTTTATTAATGTTAACCACCACTATTAGAATTAAGAATAACATTAAATGTTTAGCTGACAGAGTCAGTGTTTATGTCAGGTAAACGATTTTTTTTGCATTTCTAATCCAAACAACCTCAAACTCGGCACTGCACTTACTCGTGCCCGTAGCAAGACACCCGTCAAGTCTGAAACCCATCGGACTAACGGTTCGAGAGATATGCGAATAACAGACACACAGACAGACAGACGTTCCTGTAATTTTTAGATAGATGAAATAAGACACTACAGAAAGCGACACGTACTTGGACACATAAGGATGCTGAAGAGCTTCCTCTGCACTGAGTCTCTTGTCTGGATTGAAAACCAGCAGACGCTGCACTAAATCAAGGGCGTCAGGTGGAACTGATGCTGGCAGAAGCTCATCTAACGGCACCTGTGGTCTAAACACACACCAACATCAGTATCATTCAGAGTCGTCATTCAAGTTCAGCTAAACAACCATTCATAGAGTGAAGTATGCAGGCAAACGGTTAAACATTAACATACCTAAGCAGCATTCTCTGAATAACAGAAGGCCCATACTCTGATCTGATGGCCAACACATCTGCAAAAGAAAACACGCACAAAGGCATATTAGTGAAGGTTTGTGTTTTTTAAGTCACTCTGAACACACTTGTGGCAAGTAATTCTGGTTGTTGTCTGTAAGAACAAGCCTCATGTGAGATACGAACTAACCCTCTGTAGAAGGATGTGGAATTACGCTCAAGATTTTTTCGATTTGATTAATGGTAGACGTCCCAGGGAAGAGCGGCTTGCCCAGGAGCATCTCTCCCAGAATGCACCGATGCTCCACATGTCCACACCTTTAGTGTACCTGCAGGAAATAAAGGACTTTTATGTACTATGATTAACACATTATAAGAAGTTATGTTATGCTCTTTTACAAAGTCTTGATGTTGTTTATGTGCTCTACTAGAACAGGTTTTCCTGCTTGAATGTTGATTATTCTCCTCATATTCTCCATTGTTGCGGCTCCTCTCTTCCCAGTCTGTCAGTAACGCTCTGTTTACTTCCTGTCTCTATGAAGCCCCTCCTCCTGAAAAGCACACTGTGCTCTGATTGGTCGGCTGGATCAGTGTGTTGTGATTGGTCGAGCGCTTTGAGTGTGTTTGGGAAATGTCCCGCCCCTTACCATAACCGCCAGTTTAACACACTACTAACTAACTCAACCAGGCCCCGCCCCTTTATTCTGCGTATGAATTATTATAATGAGGAATATTTTGACGTGTTCGTTCCCGGAAGAAACTCAAGACTACAATGAAGCGTTTCAGGAGTTCAGAAACACTGATATAGAGAACTTTTTCATGCTCAAACAGCAACATTACACACTAAAGAAAGCATTCTGGGTCCTCTTTTAAAGGACACGCACCTTATAGATCCCAGGAGGATTTCGGGGGCTCTGTACCATCGTGTCGCCACATACTCGGTCAAGGCAGGATTCACAGCATCCTCTTGGATCTGGTACAGGGATCTCGCCAAGCCAAAGTCGCACAGCTTCACGAAGCAATCTGAGTCTAGTAAGATGTTGGATGGCTTTAAGAAATAAAAATACAGAAATTACTTAAATCAGAATTTCAACTAATTTTCTAAGCATGAAGTAATTATTAAAAGTTGAGTACAATGACATACCTTTTGGTCCCTGTGAATGACGTTGCCTGAATGAAGATATTTTGTTGCTTTAAGAAGCTGGTACATTACATAACGCTTATGGATGTCTTTTAATAGACTTCCTTTCTTTATTACTGCATGTAGGTCTGTGTCTGAAAAGAAAAGATTAGTTGGTGTGAATAAAGTATTAAAAAAATCACCTACTGCCACCATCAATGTAATAATTACTAACTCTTATGTCAAGAACAATAACTTGGAAATATGAATATTGCCATAAAATATAGCCTAATTATTTTTTACCTAAAGGGAACACAGTGTGAAGTGCAAAGATGCTCTCCTACCCATGAATTCAAACACGAGGTAAATGTCTTTGTCGTTTTGGGCTCTGATGACATTTAGTAATTTAATTATGTTAGGATGATCCCCAAACTCCTGTAAAAGAGAAAAGAAATTTCATAACATATCTTAACTACACATAAAACTTACTTTTTTACAGTTCTAAAGTGTTTTTAACAGTTTTATTCAGCCAGGACAAATTAAATTGATCAAAAGGGACAGTTAACATTTATGTTACAAAATATTTATATTTCAAATAAATGCTGTTCTTGATGCAATGAAGAAAAAATGCATCACAGTTTCCACAAAAATATGAAGCAGCACAACTTTTCAACATTGACAATAATCATAAATGTTTCTTGAGCATCAAATCATCATATTATAGTGATTTCTGAAGGATCATGTGACACTGAAGACTGGAGTAATGATGCTGAAAATACAGCTTTGATCACAGGAATAAATTACACTTTACTATATATTCACATAGAAAACAGCGGTTTTACATTTGAATAATATTTCACTATTTTTACTGTATTTGTGATCAAATAAATGCAGCTTTGGTGAGCTCAAGAGACTTATTTTAAAAAACAAAAATGTATGGATTAAAATGAATTAGGTTTGGAAATATTCTTACCTGGAGGAGCATAATTTCTCTGAATGTTCTCTATGGGAAAATGGCAGAAAGAAATGTGAAATTTAACAATTTTTGAACAATTAATAACTAACTCACTGTACCTTCACCTATTCGCACATAGAACAATTCTATAATAGTACAGTATTATAATATAGTAAATGCTGTGTGTTTTACTCGTCTCTAACCTGAGCATCCGTTCGATTCCTAAAGGCATCAAAGATTTTCTTCACAGCGACAATCTCTCCTGTTTTTCTGTCCACCGCCTTCCAGACAATTCCATACGCCTGTGAGAAACAGATTTAAAAGTACACTGTAAAAAACAGAGGATAGAAGGAAAACAGACCAGGTGTCTTGGAAGGGTTGCCGTAAAACTCATTTGTGCAGTTTATTTACTGGACTGACAGATGAGAGATCAAGCACAGTTTAATTTATCATTATTAATCTTTAGGGTACACACTCATTTTTAAAAGGATAGCTACTTCACACAAAAATTTAAATTCTGTTATTTAATTACTCACCCTCATGTCGTTCAGAACCTGTAAGACATTCGTTCATCTTCGGAACACAAATGAAGATATTTTTATGAAATTCGAGAGCTTTCTGTCCCTCCATTGACAGCTACGGAACAACTTTGATGCTTCAAAAAGATCATAAAGGGATCGTAAAACTAATCCATATGAATTGAGCAGTTTAGCCAAATTTTTTTGAAGAGACTCGGTCACTTTATATGATGAACAGATTTTACTCGCATATTATAAACATTGATCAGCGAACATAAAAAGAAGCTGAGAAGAACGATGAACAAATGAGAACAAGAATGAGAACAAACCTCTCGCAGAAGCTCAAACATGATGCGTAACACGAGAATGAACCTCATTGGTTCTTGTTTAAGCTCAAATGTGCTGCGTAACACGAGAATGAACTTCATTGGTTCTTGTTTAAGCTGAAACGTGCTGCGTTACACGAGACTGAACCTCATTGGTTCTCGCAGAAGCTCAAACGTGATGCGTAACACAAGAATGAACCTCATTGGTTCTTGCAGAAGCTCAAACGTGCTGCGTAACACGAGAATGAACCTCATTGGTTCTCGCAGAAGCTCAAACGTGCTGCGTTACACGAGACTGAACCTCATTGGTTCTCGCAGAAGCTCAAACGTGATGCGTAACACGAGACTGAACCTCATTGGTTCTCGCAGAAGCTCAAACGTCCTGCGTAACACGAGAATGAACCTCATTGGTTCTCGCAGAAGCTCAAACGTGCTGCGTAACACGAGACTGAACCTCATTGGTTCTCGCAGAAGCTCAAACGTCCTGCGTAACACGAGAATGAACCTCATTGGTTCTCGCAGAAGCTCAAACGTGCTGCGTAACACGAGAATGAACCTCATTGGTTCTCGCAGAAGCTCAAACGTGCTGCGTAACACGAGAATGAACCTCATTGGTTCTCGCAGAAGCTCAAACGTGCTGCGTAACACGAGACTGAACCTCATTGGGTTCTCGCAGAAGCTCAAACGTGCTGCGTAACACGAGAATGAACCTCATTGGTTCTCGCAGAAGCTCAAACGTGCTGCGTAACACGAGACTGAACCTCATTGGTTCTCGCAGAAGCTCAAACGTGCTGCGTAACACGAGAATGAACCTCATTGGTTCTCGCAGAAGCTCAAACGTGCAGCGTAACACGAGACTGAACCTCATTGGTTCTCGCAGAAGCTCAAACGTGATGCGTAACACGAGACTGAACCTCATTGGTTCTCGCAGAAGCTCAAACGTGCAGCGTAACACGAGACTGAACCTCATTGGTTCTCGCAGAAGCTCAAACGTGCTGCGTAACACGAGAATGAACCTCATTGGTTCTCGCAGAAGCTCAAACGTGCTGCGTAACACGAGAATGAACCTCATTGGTTCTCGCAGAAGCTCAAACGTGCTGCGTAACACGAGACTGAACCTCATTGGTTCTCGCAGAAGCTCAAACGTGCTGCGTAACACGAGACTGAACCTCATTGGTTCTCGCAGAAGCTCAAACAAGCTGTGTAACACGAGACTGAACCTCGCACTCAAGCGAACATGCTTAAGCTTAAACACAACTGATGTGTGAGTTGATGAATGTTTATGTGAATAATAGCCTAAATATAATTTGTTCATCATATAAAGCGATGGTGAGGGACAGACAGCTCTCAGATTTCATCTAAAGATGAACGACGGGTTTGGAACGGCACGAGAGTGAGTAATTAATGACAGAAATTTCATTTATGGGTGAACTAACTTCTTGAAAGTATAAACAGCATTAGTACAGCAATTCTTCCAAGCATATGATCACTAGTGTGCAAAACAACACATTACAGAAACAATATTATATTAGATTAGTGCGGATGAGGATGATGGTCCAATTCTTGACCACAATTAAAACACAGCATCAAATACCCTACATAACTCTAGCTGTCTGCTTATTATATAACTCAGTCTTTATCTTGGCACTTTTTAAAATCACAGAATAGAGAACTTACCCCTTTTCCAAGTCTTCTCTTGATGTCATACTTCAAGCTAATGTGTTGTTCCACCTCTGTGATGTTCATCCCGTCTTTTACCTGTTTTACCGCTTACGATGTTTTAATCATGGCAGGAATAAAATCCTGGCTGTTTCAGGAATGCAGGATTTCTCCAATATATTTAATGAAAACTTCACTCGATTACCTAGGAGTTAACTTTTCCTTAGTGATGTGCCGAATACAAAACATCAAAATACGCCTTAATCTTAATCACTATTGACAATCCAAACATTTAAACGGAGTTACATAAATTCTAAACTCCACCTGTTGAAAATAACAGCAAGTGTTTATGTCTTCAGCATTAATATCTGCGGTCGCTCATAGATAATCGATGGCCTGCTGAAAAGATATGCATCACTTGCTGTTGTAATTGTTTGTCACCATAGAGACGCAAACGCAATCTCTTAAAGGAGCCGCACGTTTTCTGAAGGTGGGGTCACGTGATTAGCAAAATTTCGTTTGCCGATACTCACTGCAGAGCAAATGGGTGGAGCTTACCATAGTAGAGATAATCTCTATTATGTCTATGGAGTTTACGCCTAGCTCCCCTCGTTTGAGCGTTTCCAGCACCTAAGCACCACTCATTTCGCGACCTAGTGGCTATTTCTTAATAAAGCTGCTCGTCAGATAGAAATTTTAACTTAATGGGGACATTTTTTGTATTATTGTTGATGCGCAGAGATTAGATAAAAGTAACGATACGACTTGCATAGAACTGGAGATGCTGGCGCACAACGTAACGTTTTTTGTGTAAATCTACTTAGGGTTTAGAGTATTTATTTTTTCCCACATGTCTAGTACAATTATGTGATTTTGTTTTATTAATACAGTCTATACTTTTTTCTTGATATACCCTGAAAGAATGGAAGTGAAATGGGACAACATGCCCCATAGGTGGAGTACATTGTACCATGACAGCTTAAATGTTATCTGTTCTAATAAAATAAAATAAAAGACAAACTAAAATATTTTCTCAATAAAATACAATTCTTAACATTTTCATATAAAATAATGCATTTTTTAATAATTAAAATAAACTTATTTTTGAGTTTGACAAAAACACACCGAAAACACAGCTACACAGCATAGTTCAAAACATAATACTAATTAATAATTTCTGAACATTGACTCACATTTTTTCTCATGTTTTCTTAGTAAAATATAATCGTTGGTTGCAGCATCATCCTGTGAGGGGTTGAGAATCATGGCAAACCATAGTTATTGTGATTTTTTTATTGTATTGTGCTTAATGTTTTATATATTTTGTATTCTGCATGGTTTCTTTTTATGCTTTCTTGTTATATCCTCACTGTTTTACTGTACAGCAATTTGGGGCAACTGTTTTATAAATAAATTAATAAAATTAAAAATAATTTTTGATTTGACTTGTGTACTGCACAAACAATTCAGATAGCAAATCATTGTAATGTGTGTTCACCACATATTTTAAAGTATACTAACAGTATAATAATAGAAAAAATGTTCCCATTAAAGTTGAAATTTCGATCTGACGAAGATCTTCATTACGTTGATTTCCGTGTCTATTTGTTAAAAGCTTCAAACCAAGCAGAAATCTTTCCATTTATTTATTTCAAGATTCACCGCCTTGACTAAATTAAACGGTTGCGAAACCTCAGCCATCTTTAATTTGTTAACGGGAATGAAAACGAGGCTTTGAGGGATGGACATATCTCTTCAGTGGTTTAAACTATTATTTAATGTGTCTTTGGATCGTTCTGCTTACGAAACACTGCAAAAATATATTTTCAGAGATTTCAGTAGACAAAAAAACCTGAGCTGTTTTGATATTTGAAATGTGATACAATCAAAACCACACATACAACTGGGCAAATTGTTTTTGAAAGTTATGTGGTTTATTTCAAAACTATTTATTTACAATGGTCATTTAATAATAAATATGCCTTATTACATAATGATAAACTAGACCAACACCATGCCAAGGAACGAGTACACCAAGTTCTTAATCAAGCTCTGTTATAAAAGTCAAGTTTGTCAACCAACAAATGTTAGAGTACTGTAAATGAGTGCAATTAAAATCGTCTCATTTAAATACTGGAAAAAATATATTTTGACAGAAAGTAAACGTGAAGCTGGGGAAACTATTGTTCATTTAAAATAAAGTACTGAGAATTTAGTATCAACCTTGCTCTATATATATATTATGAGATTATGTCATTTAACACATGTATTAATAGAGGCCAGCATATTTCCCCTTCCTATATGATTATGTCTATGTATTTGCACTGATCGGGTCATTCTAGAGAACACTTTCAGATGACCAAGTGATCGAGGAAAAAAAAAGCTTTCTATTTAAAAAAAAAAAAAAAAAGAGAGAACAAAATAATCCTAATTGTATTAGTGAACAACAGTCCTCTAATTGGATTTGAGGTTCCTTCATTGAAATCTAAAGAACCTAATGTGTAAGAGACATGAAAATGAAACAAAGGTTTGATAAAAAGCTGGTGAAGAGGAGATCAGAGATGGAAGGAGCGTTTAAGACGAGTGCAAGAAGCGATTAAAGGCGTTGTATGCGACTCCAGGTCGAACAGCATCTGGCGGACCTGAGAGTCATCCAGTTCATCAGACGCAGACATGCTGCTTAGTGTGGTTAACCTGCGAACAACAACAACAACAACACGGTGAGTGTGTTTACATACACACCAGTACACTGACCACTCACACAAATCAGCTCACTGAAATAACCCCTTACCCAGGTTTGCATGCAAAAAAATAACTAGGGAGAAAAAAAAAAATCCATTCACCTAACTATTGCGTTTTTTTTTTCCATTTACGGATTTAAAATCAATTTTTTAATTACATAATCGATATTAATTCAAATTAAATTGCTATATTGCGAGGTGGATAGAAGTTTTCCACTTTTGTTGGAAATGTGTCGTTATCTATGAGTTTTAAGTGATGTAATATCACTCTCAAGCTCAATTGTAATCAATTGCAGTGTTTCTAGGGGTGTAACTATATATCACAATACAAAAATGCACCAATATCTATCGTGGATAGTGACATTTATTGTGTATAGTTCATCCAAAAATAAAAATTACCATGAGAAAAAAAAAATTCAAGTTTTTAGAGTTTTAGTGTCAGTACTACATTAAACTACTATATATAATGTTGGATATATTGTATAATAATGCAATGGGGAATATTTGTGTGTCCTGATAATGCCAAATGTCTTGTTACCAGTAAAAAGTGACCTACATTATTTTAAATATATCTAGTGAGTGAAATATTAAAAGCATATTAGTCTAAAATAATCCTGTTTTCAGCTTCAGAATCATGATATATTGTGTTATTCTGGTGTACACCACACAATAGTAATATCAAATTTAGCATTAAAATCAACAGTACATTTTTTTGTTAACCTTTTTTCATATGTCTTGGAGTATCGCAATAATAACATATTGCGAGTTCAGTATCGAATCGTGACATGAGGGTGTATATAAGTGTTTCCCATATATTCATTTATTTTTGTTGGCCTGCCACAATATCAATAAACTGTAATTTATTCCTGAGATCAAGGCTGAATTTGAATTACTCCAGTCTTCAGTGTCACATGATCCTTCAGAAATCACTATAATATGATGATTTGCTGCTCAAGAAACATTTATGATTATTATCAGTGTTGAAAACTATAATATTTTGTGCAAAACGTGATACATCTATTTTTCAGGATTCTTAGCTTAGGAAGTTCAAAAGAACAGCATTTATTTGAAATATAATCTTTTGTAACATTTTAAATGACTTTACTGTTGCTCTTGATTAATTTTATCCATCCTTGCTGAATAAAAGTATGAAATGTCTTTTCCTAAAATGAATCACGGCTTACCAGAGGTTGACTTTGTCTTTGGCCTCTGAATCTGGAGGCATGTTGCTCATTCTGTTCATGGTCTCCATGAGCTCCCTCAGATCAGGCTGGATCTACAAAACAATGTTCTCACTCATATAATCAAACCATAAACTTGATAACATTGTGTGCTGATTTCATCTGTGAAATGACTACCTCATCCATGGCACGAATCTCAAGTCGAAGTTTGTCCATGACTGTGATGAAGAGCTACACGGGAGAAAACACAAAGGGTTAAACAAGGTATAGGAGGGGCCGGCTATTTTCATAAACGGACATTTCACCCTCTCTGTTTTCAAAAATAACATTGTGCACACCTGTCAGTTTTCAGAAAAGTGTTCGTTTACACAAACCCGTGTATATATGTTGTTAAGAGCATGCCAAACCTATAGGTGGCAGTGTACAAGAAGCTCAAGCCCACGTAGCCAATCAGAATCCCGACAATTGCAACAGCAACGAATCACTTCCTCTTTCTCTTTTGAACAAACATAGACATAATAAATGCATAGATGCCCTATTGGCTGCTGGAGCATACGTCAACGGCGCCCCATTTTGCGGAGGGCAACTTTCACATAGTTCTCATTACTGGAATTGAAAAAAATGGCTGCTTTGTGCGCTGCATCAGGCTGTACAAATCACCACACAATTGAAAACAGGTCTCGGGGTCTTGAATTTCTTTCACAAAAAGGTTTTTTTTTTCTGGTTGTATTTGGTCATTATATAATTAGTAATAGTAACGTACACCACGTACAAACCAATGAAATCGGCTGATAAATGTAAACGTTATTATTGTTTTTATCCAGGAAAACCGCAGCTCACCCGTTTACTTGCATTTGTTTACAGCGCAGTCTTGCCCTCGCAAAATGGCGGACGCGTTGACGTATCACAACAACGTTCCAAAGTGTCCAATAGGGCGTCTATGTATTTATTATGTCTATGTGAACAAAGAGGTCACTCGTCAAGAGTGCGGTATGCACCTTAAAAGTTACCGTATATACCCGAATATAAGACGACCCCCCATTTTCCAGACTTATTTTTTGGGGGAAAAGAGACACACACGCAAACACCACGCAGACACATAGATAGAGAGGCGCGCGCGCCGCTCTTAAGAAGCACGCGCACTACAGTGATGTTTCCTCGCGCAGACCCGCTTCACCTGTTTGTCTGAAGTACTTTTGAAATATAATCTTATACAAATATGTTAAAGGTGTAAACTGGCCATTCTAAGTGGGTTTTGTAACTTTTATCAATTGTTTTTTTACTTTAATACACAAATAAAGTAGCTCACCGAAATGCTTAGCAGGAAATTTCTCCCTTTCCCCCCGTGATTTTGTCTATATCACGAATATAAGACGACCCCCCATTTTTCAGCCTATTTTTAGGACAAAAACCTCGTCTTATATTCGGGTATATACGGTAGTATGCGACCCACCAATAAATGCACAGAAGAAGAAGAACAAACAGGTCGCAGTTTTGACGCAGGTTCAATTTCTGTCGCGTACTGTGACATTGTCTACCTAAAACTCTGTTTTTCTCAGTTTACATGAGCCCCTTTCACACAGAGAATTCCGGAAAATACACGGATAATGTGACCCGGCATTTGATCCCGGGGATTGTTTGATTTCGGTTCATTCACACTGCCAGTGATTTGCCGGGATCTGTGAGTGCGTTCACACACAACCCGTTAATGTCCCGGAAAGCCGCGTGACGTCAGGATGAGACGTGTAACGTACGCGTCGAAAACATGTGCATGCGCGCACCTTTCCACAGAGCTGGCGAACGATCGCAGCTTCAGCGCGGATAGCGAGGAGCTTCATTCCAGTCTGCAGACATTTTTTCGTTCTTTCTTTGTTGATGACAAACACAAACTTTCTTCTAAAAGCAACAGCAGGTCGCACAATGACACACCCCTTACGGCATTGGTTTGGCTTTTGTTCACACAGCGCGCGTTCCGGGTCTGAACACGGCAATGTTACTAGGTCCCCAACCCGGGATCGATCCCGGCATCAATCCCGGGTCGTGTTTGCGTTCACACAGAAGGCACTCTGGCAATTTGCCGGCAATTTGCCGGGTCCAAAGTGCTGTGTGAAAGGGGCTAGACAAACAAAGTTTTCCAAAATCTCCACTTTGGCCGGAGTTTTTAGAAATAATCGTTTTCTGTGATAAAAACAGGGTTTTCGTGTAAATGAGAGGCCAAAACGCAGAGAAATATCTGCGTCTTCCCTTTGTGTAAACGGGGCCTTATTATCAATGCTAAGTATTTATCTTAGAAGGAGCTCAATGCACCACATACTCTACTGTGACAAATTACATTTGGCATTATTTATTCTAGTCTGAGCAAATAAATGACTTAATGACTTAATGCAGCTGCTGGAACAAGCAGGAATCCTCTGTGCTCATCGATAAACTGGCTTTAACTCAAGAAAAGCTATTAATTCTAGGGCTGCATAAGAGCTTAAGATACATACAGAAACGATGTCTGCAATGCAGCGGTTCAGGTTGCCCTTGTCATCCTTAATGGTGATTGGTCGATCCTCTTTGATCCTCTCCATAGCCAGTGGACAGTCCAGCTGCCAGAGACACAAGAGGAAAAATATTTTAAAAAGCCAATTCTTGATAAACAGTCAAACCCAATTTTATTCAGACATCTTTAACATTTCTCACATTATCACAGTTAATTCGCTATGGTTTAGAAAGTGGTAATAAAATATGACTTAAAATATAATAAAATAAAATATGAGTTATGAAATCTGTTGATATTTCACTGGTTTTGTCCATCCTTCTGTTAGACTCTCACACATTAATTATGTTGAATATCTGTCAGCTGTTAAATTTAAGCAATTAGCAAGAAAGCAAGTAAAGAAAAAAACAGCAAAACATGATCAGGTCAAAGTGTCTAAATCATTTTTGGTCCCAAATTTGTATATAAATGTTACTGGTAGTCACTGTATGAAGAATATTTGGGTATAATGTCAAAGTTTACTTTATTTTGCTCTCCTCACTTACATAAATGAACTATAGTGTCCTGCACACACTAGTAAAAAATATCAAACATTATATTTTTGTAATTTTTGGTTTGATTGTATATAGTGGTGCACTGGACCAATACATCACTAACCAAAGATTCAAATAGACAAAGAATTTAGAGTTACTTATCAGTAAAATAAAGTAAAATAGTCAAATAATTCAGTAAAATAAGCTATACCCTGTATTTCCGACAAAAGTCATCGATGGAGCCCACATCTGATCCCTGGACTTGTTTGAAAGCAGCCTTGTACTGGACAAGCAATCTTGAGCAAGCTCCGGTATATCTGCAAAAACAAAGCAAATATTTATTATATATGGACAAATAATAATTGTGTAATGTCAATAAGGGTGGGGTCATTTTAGCGGAATTACACAGGCAAAAAAGTACCATTGAAAAGAGTTTTGAAAATAAATTAACAATATGATTAAAAATCCTGGGTTTTTCATTCCTGGTATTCATCCAGATAACTGGAATATTAAAAAGGACACTCAAGTATTGATAGACATGTGTATTCTACATGCCAAACGGCTCATCGTCATTAATTGGAAAAAGACTGAAAGCCCAACTATAATTTGATGGTTAAGAGAAATATGTTCATGCATTGCAATGCACACGATAACTTATATTCTTCAGGGTAAAGAAGACAAATTTAAGAGGGTCTGGAGTCCCTTTTTATTATTTATTGAACATGGGGATATTAACGATATAATAGAGGAACAACAAAATGCTTGATCAGGTATTATATGAAAATATAATTTAATGTGCACTATATTTGCCCTATTTTATTGCTTATTATATCTGTGGCTATTATTGATTGCAATGTATTGTTAACTTTGACTTCCAAAGTAAATACTGTATTATCCAATGCTGGTTTGTGCTATTGCACTTTTCATGTAATATGAGCCCCAGTGTTAGTTTGTTTGTTTTTGTACATTATATGTGATGTACATTGTTGTGTAATTGTTCAAGAAAATGTAATAAAAAAACACATTTACAAGACCATTGTCACCTGTCAATAGAATAGCGATATATAAAGACTAGCTCACACTTTCAATCAGCTTTCTGTTGAATCTGCACAGAAAAATATTTTGCCCTGGATTTTGCATGGATTCCTATTGAAATGACTGGGCTTTGCCTGAGAAAAATCGCTGAACTACAGTAAATGTGACCATACCTTAAACCATGGTATTTTGCACTAACAAAAACTCACTCGTTTGGTGTCACGCAGTCCTTAATGTAGGCTTTTTCCAGGGCCTGGAGTGTTTTGACCACCGCAAACAACTCTGCCATGTTGTCATACCTTTCAAAATGAAATAAAAAGGACATTTAATGCAACCCAATCACATAATCAGCATCCGACATTGTCTTTACAGTGACAATTATTATTAGGCAAATAAATAAAGAAGATTAAATAGACCCAGCTGAACAATATAATGTCAGTTAACTTACTTTTCCCTTTCTCTGGCATTTTTGTACAATTTCACTTCCTGTAACAGACAAAGACATTCATTTAAAGAAATAAAATGACTGCTGAGTGCATTATTAAAATTAAAACAGAGCACAATCTAACATTTTACCTCATACAGTTCTTGCTTGTTGGCAGGCGCTGGTTAAGATAAAGCAGAAAGGGAAAACAGAGATATGAAATCTGATAATAAGTGAAAATATGAAAGAGATTGATTATTACTGTCTCACCTCCTCCCATCACTCCAGAAGCAGGTATTCCATGAAACATGATGAACTACAAAACAATGAAGAGACAATCAGATCATTATGTTTTTGTTTTAGCACGAGTACTTTTCGCAAAGAAACGAATCAACTTACAGTGATTGACTATCAAAACGTAAGTACTGATCTGATCTCAAACACAGGAAATACAATTCAAACTTATAGACAGACAGACAACATATGTGACTAAATAGATATTAGACATTAAACGAGGTGAATCGAGTTCATTATACAACGGATGATTTTGTTTTGTTTATTTTCTGAGCGATGCTAGCTCACGCAACTAGCTCCGGTTTAGCTTTCATTCCGCTGAAAGTGTAAACGATACGTTGATGTCTTCACTAATTCGCACCTTATATAAGTATATAACGTTAACGTGATTATAAAAGTACGTATTATTAAAATATTAAAAGGGGTTTTTAACAAAAAAAACGCACCAGGAAAATAAACAAGAATTCACTCACCCTTGTATTGACGTCACCACTGTTGCAAACTGACGTGACGTCGCCTGATGATTTCGTAACATCCTGTTTTATTTTATTTTTCATTACAACAATATCGTATGCAAATAAAATATATTATATTTAATTCCAACTCTAAGTGATAGGGATAATTATTTATTCAACTTGACATTCAGGAAAACTAACATTTATGCGCAAGTTTCATGGTGAGGGTTGCCAAGTCCCTTTAATATTTCCACACTGCTAAATAAACCGTGCTTTATTGACAGACTCAGTTATGAAATATGACTACTTTATAGAATAATAACTTTTATATAGTAAATTATTTATTTATGTAATTTAACATTCAAAGAAAACTAACATTTACGTGTGCGTTTCATGGTGAGGGTTGCCATTGCCCTTTAATATTTCCACACTAAGAAAAATACCAGCTTTATTGACTCAATTATGAAATTTTAATATTGTTTTATAGCATAGTAGCCTATATTATACATTATAGGAAACAATCATCTTTATAATTATAACAAATGCTATTAATAAAAACGGATATGTCAGTGATTCGCGAAAATACTTGGCAACCCGAGAGTCCCTTTGAATCAATGCGCGCGGGAAGGACAAGAACAGGTAAACAGATGAATCTCGAGGAGTTGTGTTTAAAAGTAACTAAAATACGACGTTCTAAACATGATCAATATTACCTGTTATTATGAGATTGTTAGCGAACTATATGTTCCACATATAACCCACATCTGGTTATTTGAGTGCGTGAGAGCAAACAGAATGAAATCCACCAAGAGCACTAAAGCGAAAGCTGCTATAGAAGAAGAGTGTGGGATATGGCTCGACACAAAAGAGTTAAAGGAGAAGAAACAACAGGTAAAACATTTAAATATGCTATTATACCAGATTTAACTTATTGCAGTTGTATTTTGAAGTATATTTCCTTTGTGTCCTTCAGTTGACTCGGCCGATATCCAGACTGACTCTGAGTTTCACTCAGACTAAACTCAACATGCCCGTCACGAGACAGAGCATTATATCATCCTTCTTTACACACACACTCACAGGTGAGACATTATCACACACACACACACACACACACACACACACACACACACACACACACACACACAGGTGAGACATTATCACACACACACACACAGGTGAGACATATATCACACACACACACACACAAACACACACACAGGTGAGACATTATTACACACACACACACACACACACACACACACACACACACACACACACACACACACACACACAGGTGAGACATTATTACACAACTGTGCACACTGTAACTGTGTCGGATTGTGTGTTACTAAACTGTTATCTTTAATGTACACCTTTAATATTCAATTCAATTGACGTTTATTTGTATAGCGCTTTTCACAAGTGCATGAAAGTGTATTTCAGAAATGTAGATATACAGTCACAGTTAGCAAAAAAATTATTAATTTAAACAATGTCATAATTTA
This sequence comes from Chrosomus eos, assembly GCA_036326025.1. Lineage (NCBI taxonomy): Eukaryota > Metazoa > Chordata > Actinopteri > Cypriniformes > Leuciscidae > Chrosomus > Chrosomus eos. Next base: position 2,723,977 of record CM070827.1, read on the forward strand.
ATGCAGAAACAATGATCTCATTGAAGTAATTGTTTGTTAACAAATGATTATGACATTTAGAAAATATTGCATTGGCGCACTTGTATTTAACACACACACACACACACACACACACACAATTGTTGTGTAATATGTCTGTCTATATAACTATAATTTTAGTAATACTTTAGACAACTAGCTAAAATAAAATAAGTTTTATTTAAAAAATGTTTTTCGATTTTGTGTTACTAAACTGTTATCATTAATATAAACCTTTAATAGTCTTTAATATACACACACACGATTGTTTTGTAATATGTCTTTATCTAAATACTTTTAATTTTAGTAACAGTTTAGACGACTAGCTAATATAAATTGTTTTATTTAATATTTTTTCCAGAAATCGTAAAAATAAGTTGTTTTTTTCCATGGTTAACTATATTAATAACTCTGGTGTGTGTGTGTGTGTTACACCAGGGTTATTATAATTAACTTATAGTTACTATGTAAAACATTTTCTTGAACTGAAATTAACTTTAACTTATTTAATTTCAGCTAGCTCCTGAAATAAACATTTCAAAATGTATTTTAGTTTAACCGGATGTACTAAAATAACCAAAAGTGGAACAAAGATGAATACAAACTATATAGTCATATTTAGATTTTTTTTTTTAATGACAAAAACATGCAACAAAATTACTAAAACTATAACTAATAACTAAAATTAAAATGTAAATGACAAAAATAGAACCTAATTCAAAATATTAATATCTCAACTAAAACACACACATCTTTAATGTGATGATAAACAGTTTAAGCTGAATTCCTGTTTTCTGACCGGTGTTTCTGTGCTCAGACCCGAACAGAAGTGCGATACACACCGGGACGTCACACACCGGGACGACACACACCGGGACGTCACACACCGGGACGACACACTCCGGGACGACACACACCGGGACGACACCCACCGGGACGACACCCACCGGGAGGACACACACCGGGACGTCACACACCGGGACGACACCCACCGGGACGACACCCACCGGGACGACACACACCGGGACGTCACACTCCGGGACGACACACACCGGGACGACACCCACCGGGACGACACCCACCGGGAGGACACACACCGGGACGTCACACACCGGGACGACACACACCGGGACGACACCCACCGGGACGACACCCACCGGGACGACACACACACCGGGACGACACACACCGGGACGACACACACCGGGACGACACACACCGGGACGACACACACCGGGACGTCACACACCGGGACGACACGCTCCGGGACGACACCCACCGGGACGACACCCACCGGGAGGACACACACCGGGACGACACACACCGGGACGTCACACACCGGGACGACACACACCGGGACGACACACACCGGGACGACACACACCGGGACGTCACACACCGGGACGACACACTCCAGGACGACACACACCGGGACGACACACACCGGGACGACACACACCGGGACGACACACACCGGGAACAAACTCAAACATGGCTCAGATCCAACATCTGAGCTGGACCCGCAGAACCGGGACGGAGATTGTGAAGGATCGTCAGACAAGGACCAAAAAGAGCAGCGTTTCTTCCATTTAATACACGGAGAAGAGTCGGAGGATGAGGAACCACCGGGGAAAAGGAGACATTATATACAAGAATATGACCAAAATGTGTTAAAGACACAAGAATATCAGAATAAAATGGTTCCTCAAACACTTCACGGAGGTCAGAAAGCCACGGTTAAGGGGTGTGTCTTAACCTCTCGACCTGTCAATCAAACCCACAGGAGTGCTGAGTGCGAAACTAAAGCGTCACTCGTGAAGCCGATGGGAAAAGAGAATCAATCTCCTATTCGAGATACTCCTCCTAAACGCCGGAGAGTTTCCAGTCCTGCCAAGCGCAGGCTGAAGGAGAAACACACACTTCTCTCCCCGGAGACGTGTGTGAGCGCAGGAGAAAGCCCTGCTTCGCTGTTCACTCAGGACTCGGAGGGGTTGTGTGTGATCGCTCATCGCAGAGACTCATCTGAGGACGACAGGCACGCTTATAGTGTGTGTGTGTGTGTGGAGGAGGAGGAGGAGTCACAGATGCTGTTCACTCAGGACTCAGAGGGAAACATGGTCATCAAGCATTAAACGTGTGTGTGTGTGTGTGTGTGTGTGTGTGTGTGTGTGTGTGTGTGTGTGTGTGTGTGTTGAACGCATGAGAATTACCTCAAAAACACTAGAGTTTAAATGCTTGTATGGATTTCTTTATATTTCATATTTTTTCCCAGATATCATTCATTTTATTTCATTTAACGAAATTGTGTTGTTGTTTTTTGGTATAGTTAACTGTATGTGTGTGTGTGTGTGTGTGTGTGTGTGTGTGTGTGTGTGTGTGTGTGTGTGTGTGTGTGTGTGTGTGTGTGTGTGTGTGTGTGTGTGTGTGTGTGTGGTGTGTGAGATGAATTGAGAATTACCACAAAAACACTAGAGTTTAAATGCTTGTATGGATTTTTTTATATTTACATTTTTTAAAGTTGTAATTTGTTAATTACATTAACAAAATTGTGGTGGTGTTGTTTTTTTGGTATAGTTAACTTTGTGTGTGTGTGTGTGTGTGTGTGTTTTTGTTTGAGTAAGAGTGTTGTGTGTGTGTGTGTGTGTGTGTGTGTGTGTGTGTGTGTGTGTGTGTGTGTGTGTGTGTGTGTGTGTGTGTGTGTGTGTGTGTGTGTGTGTGTGTGTGTGTTCAGTTTGTGAGTAAAGAGTGTCTGTGTGTGTGTTCAGTTTGTTTGAGTAAAGAGTGTGTGTGTGTGTGTGTGTGTTCAGTTTGTTTGAGTAAAGAGTGTGTGTGTGTGTGTGTGTGTGTGTGTGTGTGTGTTTTCACTTTGTTTGAGTAAAGAGTGTGTGTTCAGTTTGTTTGTGTGAGTAACACTTTAGTCGAATAGCTAAAATAAAATAAATAGTAAATATAAATAGTAAAAAAAATATTACTACTATTATTTAGAAGCTCTTGGTTTTTAAGTGACACAGTGTAAAACATAAACAATGAAATTACTTGAATTAAAAGCAAATAAAGCCCAGAATGATGTAATTGTGTAATATTGTGTAATAGTGTGTAATTACTCCTGTTTGCCAGCAGAAGGCTGTGTGTGTGTGTGTGTGTGTGTGTGTGTGTGTGTGTGTGGTTGTGTGTGTGTGTGTGTGTGTGTGTTTTACTGTCCGTCTGATGAATTATAAACCTGTGTTTATAGAATCCCACTATATTTCTGAATGGTGTGTCACATTAATAAACATAAGCTCTATCACATTAAGTTAGTTTATGTTTTATACGTCCAGCGAGAGGAATACTTCACATTCTGTTCACGTTTGCCAAGTTGATGTTTCCTCAATAATGTCAGGAAAAGAATCTAAAGAGCAAACGCTGACAAACTCACTCTTTTTTCATGCATTCATAATTTGATGATCCCATTGCGAAGGTTATTTTGTGTATTTTTACGTGTAAAAACCCATTTATTCTGTGCAAGGAAAAATATGATAAAATTAAAATTAAATAATTGTCTTTTATAGTGCTATAAACAGCTTTGTTTTTTTTTTTTACAAAACTTTTATTTTGCCATACTGATAAAAACTAGTCCTGTCAATACAATAAAATAATCAGAAATTTATTAAAAATCATGATTTCTGATCATTCTTCAGAAAGCAGAATGAAACCGCAATATCAAGTTTGTTCAATGTGAGCAAATTATTATGCTAAACATGAGTCATTTTTAAAACTTTTTATTTCAGGATTGATTTTAATTGGCTTATCTTGTTGTTTATTTATTCTGTTATCTTTTTTTTTATGTCTACTTTGTGTTTTAATTGATATTATTCTGTTGTAGCGCTTTGAGAATGCAATTTTAAAGGTGCTATACAAATTATTTTATTATGAATATCTGCAAAATGTAACTTTGACAGCTTTTTTGACACATTTTGCATTTTTTAAACATTTGCTCCAGAAAAACTAAATGTTATAAAGTTTATCAAGGAGACGATAAACGAATAACAGGTTCATGATTACTTTATTTGATTAAATTCATGTGAAAATACTTATAAAGTACAGTGTGATTCAGTGTTCACGTTCTACTGTGTGCATTATTTATAAATGTGCATTTCATGTTTAGTTAAATGAGGACTATTTACTGACCAGGCAAATTACACATAATTCCCTTATTTTAAGCACTGAAGATTAATACATGTTGGCATACATTCAAAGAGTTCAAGACCTTCCCGTTGAACAAACATTAAAGCATAAACATTTACAGGCAGATGTAAAAGTGAGACCAACTAGGAAACAATTTAGGACAATTTAAGCTTGATAACTAAATCTATTATGCGCTTCTATAAAGTCTTGATGTTGTTTTCATGTTTTCCTGCTTGAATGTTGATTATTTTCCTCATATTCTCCATTGTTGCGGCTCCTCTCTTCCCAGTCTGTCAGTAACGCTCTGTTTACTTCCTGTCTCTATGAAGCCCCTCCTTCTGAAAAGCACACTGTGCTCTGATTGGTCGGCTGAATCAGTGTGTTGTGATTGGCTGAGAGCTTAGAGTGTGTTTGGGAAATGTCCCGCCCCTTCCCATAACCGCCAGTTTAACACACTACTAACTAACCCAACCAGGCCCCGCCCCTTTATTCTGCGTATGAATTATTATAATGAGGAATATTGTGACGATGCTCAAACAGAATCATTATTACACACTAAAGAAAGATTTAATAGGTCCTGTATGATGTTTTAACTATCCTGACAAACATTTCTGACGTCCAGGAGTCAGTTTCAGATGATGCTCTGAGATTATGATCAAATTAAGCAATGTTATTTTGAACTATATTAAAATAATATAAAACCTTATAAAAATACCCCCAAAGGCACTCATTCGTTTGCGAAATAAGGCCAGTATCACTAGAGTTGATTGTAAAAGATCCATTTAACACTTGATTTCACACAATCTGAAGACGCACTTTATCTTGCCAAATAAACATGTTTTACGCAGAAGAATATTGTTATGAGATATTAATAATATTGTACTGAGGAAACTGTAGGAAATGTCAAATGTGACAGACTGGTTTCCTTATAAAGATGAGCTGTAGCTAAATATACTTATATATAAACAATTTTAATATTACTACACGGAACCAAAATGTATTTAACATGAGAATTTATGACAACCCAAAGTACTATATCATTTCAAAGACAAAAATAAAATAAAACATTTATAAATTGATTATATTTTCAAAAACGAAATGAAAAAAATACATTGCTATGGACAATTTTTTTCCCAAAATTACTATTATAGTTGTTAATTTTAGAAATTTTTCTGTTTTTGTTTTTTGTCTAGAGTTTTATTATTTATTTTAGTTTTAATTGGAGTTATTTTAGTAGGCCTACATAAAGTTAAACTAAATGAAAATAAGAAATCTTGCCTTGTCAACTGGCTAAAAAAAATGTGTGTATATATATATATATATATATATATATATATATATATATATATATATATATATATATATATATATATTAAAAAAATTACAGCCTGTATGTATTTCCAGCATGTATATTTTTAAATATTTTATTTTATTTCAGCTAACCTAAAATGTTTTTAAGTTTTAATTTTGATTTCGTACTTTGAGTAGTTGACTGAAAAATTCCCATATTCACACATAATGGTGCCATGCAGTGCAATAATTTATACAATACATAACGTGTAAAAATTATAATCTAATAATACATTTTTAATAATCTATTTGTAGTAATAATCTATTTTTATTGCTGCTAAATTGATGGAAAAAAATATCTAACACTAATTTATTTAAAGGTTTCATAATTGTTGTGGGGAAATGGAATTTTTTTGCTAATTTTTTGCTCTTAATTTGACATTTTTTACCCTAAAACTACAACTCGCACGACCACGATGTATGAATTCTTACGTTTGAGTTCACATAGTGATACAGTGAAAGTGCAAGGGGGATTGTGGGTAATAGGAACGAGATGACGAATCAGCCAGCGATCTTCGTGGGCTCCGTCACCAGACTGGACCCGTCCCACACCGTCTTAAACTGCTCCGGAACCGGAAACTCCCTCTGTGGAAAACATGAAGATATTAGTCAGATAATGCATCAATATAACATTTAATGCTAATGAGAGTTTAAATGTAAAGCAGGTCAAATCTCTGCAATGAAACATTAAGACATTGTGTGAACATGATCAAGTCATTTATTAAAGAGCACCTATTATACTTATAATCTTTCTTCAGTGTGTAATGTTGCTGTTTGAGCATGAAAAAGCTCCAGTTATTCTCTATATCAGTGTTTCTGAACTCCTGAAACGCTTCATTGTAGTTTCTCACAATATTCCTCATTATAATAATTCATACGCAGAATAAATAAAGCCCCTCCTTCTGAAAAGCACACTGTGCTCTGATTGGTCGGCTGGATCAGTGTGTTGTGATTGGTCGAGCGCTTCGAGTGTGTTTGGGAAATGTCCCGCCCCTTTCCATAACCGCCAGTTTAACACACTACTAACTAACTCAACCAGGCCCCGCCCCTTTATCCTGCGTATGAATTATTATAATGAGGAATATTGTGACGTGTTCATTCCCGGAAGAAACTGAAGATACAATGGAGGCGTTTCAGGGAATTAGTCAGTCAGCTAAATGATTTCTTCAGTGATGCATCGTACTATAGTAGTGAACTATGAACAATATTCCTCATTATAATAATTCATACGCAGAATAAAGGGGCGGGGCCTGGTTGAGTTAGTTAGTAGTGTGTTAAACTGGCGGTTATGGTAAGGGGCGGGACATTTCCCAAACACACTCGAAGCGCTCGACCAATCACAACACACTGATCCAGCCGACCAATCAGAGCACAGTGTGCTTTTCAGGAGGAGGGGCTTCATAGAGACAGGAAGTAAACAGAGCGTTACTGACAGACTGGGAAGAGAGGAGCCGCAACAATGGAGAATATGAGGAAAATAATCAACATTCAAGCAGGAAAACCTGTTCTAGTAGAGCCTGAAAGGGCATAAAGAACTTCTTAAATACACTCACGTAATCATCGTCTCCCTCGGGAACCAGGATGTTCATCTCAGAGCTCTTGGCACTGACGATCTCACAGTCCAGAGACGCCCGGCTCAAGTACACATGGCAGCCCTCGGTCTTGTTAATGGAAATTGTAGGAACTTTTCCCGTCACCTGAGAGACAAAAACACAACTTATATTATGTTTGGTTCATTTGGTGACAAAATATATAAGGTGATGCGTAGTACAGTTGAGATCTACAATAACAAACTACATAAGTCTGATTGCATACGTTTGGGGTCGGATGTTTTCTGCATTTATTTGATAAAAAATACAGTAAAAGTTGTGAGATATTATCATCACAATGTAAAACCGCTGTTTTCTATGTGAATATATAGTAAAATGTAATTTATTCCTTTGATTAAAGCTGAATTTACATCAGTGTGTCACATGATCCTAATTCTAATATGATTTGATGCTCAAAAAACATTTATGATTATTATCATCAATCAAAAGTTTAATATTTCTGTGGAAATTGTGGGGGGAGAAACAGCATTTATTTAAAACAGAAAATAAATGTAACACTATAAATGCCTTTCCTGTCCCTTCTGATCAATTTAATGCATCTTTGCTAAACAAAAATACAAAAAATAATATTTATAACCAAACTTTTGAATGGTGGTGTATCTGGTTAAAAAAACTTATGCTATTAATGCACATAAAATTGAAATTTGATGTATGGCGGTGTAATTTATGTATGTGAACGTCTCTTTAAAGTCGACATATGCAAACCACAGCTCTATTTAACATTCATAGTTGAGTTGACAAGGACGTTCTTTATTGACTCTCGCCGTTATGGCCATAATTCATAATTCAGCAATAACAGCCTAGATTAGATCTGTAACTCATCTGACCTGAAGCTGAACGTCTGTGGAGTTGATGATCTCCACGATGCCCACCGCACTGTCGAACACGAGCCCGAGCTTCTTACAGTTATCTGAGGACACACACACACACACACACACGTTGGGAGCGGAAGATAGCGTTATGAGTGAGAGCAGCTGGTGTGTGTGAGGAGCTCTTCTTACCCACTATGATGGAGTTGACTTTTCCTCTGATCTGCAGGGTGGAGCGGTTACAGCTGAAGACATACACCACCTGTCTGAGCTCAGTGTCCTCTATCAGCAGGTCATGTGACTGATCCTGGTGCTCCTATTGGCCACACACACCACACACGCTATAGAGTTACCATACACACATTTATACATTCATCCAACACACTGAATCTCTTGCACTTTCAAATGTGTCCTATGCCATTGAGAATTATTATTTTTATAAAACATGTTAGGCTCTTCTAAAAATCAGAATCAGAATCAAAAATCATAGTAATGATAATTATTACTATTATTATCATCATTTTGCATTTTTCTAAATACATATAATTAACTATAACATAATATATAATAATAGCAGTAATAACAACCACTATGCCCCATATGATGATTATTTATAACAACAATAATTATAACCACTATGCCTGCCAACTATAAAATAATAATAATAATTAATTGTATTATTATTATTCATGTATCCTTAATATATAATGTATCCTTAATATGTAATGATAATATATAATGTAGCAGTAATAACCACTATGCTAACTATGATAATTATTTATAATAACAATAATGATAACCACTATGCCAACTATAAAAATAATAATAATGATTATTATTATTATCTCATAATAATAATTATCATCATGTTTTCTTAATATATAATTTAACAATATAATATAATTAAATTAATAGTAGTATTAATAATGCTAATTAGTATTATTATAATAACAGGAATAATAATTATTATAGCTTGCATAGTGGTTGTTATTTTTATTATTACTATAATAATAATTATAGATAGCATAGTGGTTGTTATAATTATTACAACTATTATTATATATTATATTATACTATACTGTATATTTAGAAGAATACATTATAACAATAATAACCACTATGCTAACTATAATTATTATTAGTAATGTAAAAATAATAAATATCATTATAATTTATTCTTCTTAATATGTAATATAACATCATAATATATAAAAATAGTAGTAATAATAATAATAACCACTATGTTAACTATAATAATACGTTTTATTATTATTATGGTTATAATAATAATAATAAAGTATTAATGTGTATTCAAATATAATATAATCTCTTATTTAGTTTATAAATTGCTAGTTTGCATTTTCATTTCAAAGATAATGACTAAATGGCTTTGTATAATAATAATAAAATGAATAAAAGATTCTTTTTTGCAGATGTATTGCAGTATAGTATCAGCTCTCAGTGCTGTAGAAGATGAGCATTAGTGTGAGGATGAGGAGAGCGCACACACACCACCCTCCACTTCTTCCCCTCCAGCTCCAGCACGGGGGAATGTCTCCGCGTCTGAGTCCCGGCCGGAGAATCCCGCTGAATCCTGTCTCCCGGACAGCGCAGGCGAGCGTTCTTATGCGTCTTCTGCTCGTCAGACACGTGCTTTAAACCTGGACGAAGAACACACACACACACACACACACATGTCTGGTCCGCTATCTTTGTGGGGACTCTCCATAGGCATAATGATTTTTATACTGTACAAACTGTATATTCTATCCCCCTACACTAACCCAACCCCTAAACCTACCCATACACACACACACAACACACACACACACACACACACACACACACACACACTAACCCTACCCCTAAACCTACCCATACCACACACACACACACTAACCCTACCCCTAAATCTACCCATCACACACACACACACACACACACACACACACACTAACCCTACCCCTAAATCTACCCATCACACACACTAACCCTACCCCTAAATCTACCCATCACACACACACTAACCCTACCCCTAAATCTACCCATACCACACACACACACACACACACACACACACACACTAACCCTACCCCTAAATCTACCCATCACACACACACACACACACACACACACACACACACACACACACACACACACACCACACACACACACACACACACACACACACACACACACACACACACACTAACCCTACCCCTAAATCTACCCATCACACACAAATTTCTGCATTTTTACATTTTCAAAAAACATCACTTAGTATGATTTATACGCTGTTTTCCTCATGGGGACCAAAAAAATGTCCCCACAAGGACAAGGATTTCATATATTACTATCTTTGTGGGGACATTTTGTCCCCATAATGTAGGGTTTGCCAGACCACACACACACACACCACACACACACACACCCTGACGTGAGGTTTGCTGGCGGGACAGTGTTTCTGCAGACTGATGGAGGTCTCCTGCTTACCTTTGGTGATGTCCTGGCCCTGGTTGAGCTGTGCAAACAGAGCCGAGTGTTGAGCTGCGGTGTCGTGGGGTTTATTATCCGTGAACACTGGAGGAGGAGGAGGAGGGCCGTCAGACGGAGCGTTGAACTGTGAGGAAGGGGCTACAGGACCCTGTTGAGAACATCAGAGTTAGTCACCTATATAGACCTTATGCACCAGAGAAACGAGGGCGCCGGACAAAAAGCCTCTTTTCTTAGTATTCCTTAAAGAATTCCAAAATTACTTTTCTACTATTCAAGCTGGTAACGTTACTAATGGAAAGCCTATTAAGACTGTTCGGTCTTCAAAATCTTTGATTGATACAAAGGTCTTGTATTTTTGTGATTTATTATTATTCATTTTATTTTTTGTTTATATGTGTGTTTTTTGCTCCCCTGGATCTAAAATGTATGTTGTACCGGTTTGTTGTTTAAAGCAATATAAAAAAATTATAATAATAAACGAGAGCGCCGCCATCTTTAGAATATTGTCTTTGAACTTCCGTTTTTGCGGTCGCTCTGATATTTCTATGGCATCGCTGTCCAGGAGTAGCCTGGCTCCGCCCTCCTACGCACTTCCGCTCAATTTCATTTTCCTTCAGTACTATGTAGTTCCTTCAGTAGTCTATGTACAAATGAAATGTACGAGAGTCTGGTAGAACCAGGCTAGTCCAGGAGTAATTAGCTGGTGAAGTTGATTTACTTATTGTAGAGTTAACGAAAGTTATCATGAGCATTGTAATGTTTATCATAAGCATAGTCTTAACAAATGGACCATGGATATTTTTTCAACGAGCCGTTCATTCATAACTACGCAAGATTGCTGTGAAAATACAGACCGGAAGCGCTGCTCAGCGCTGAAAAGGGGCGTGGCTACATATCGTCTATATAAATATATAAACAGTATATGCTTTATTATTATACTGTTTAACAACATGGTTGAATATCTTATGAAGGTACTGCAAATAAACTGTAACCACGTGTTTGTAAGTTCATTGCAATGGCCACTTTAGACCAGAAGGCGGAGTATGAGGCAACGGATTGAGTGTAGTGTTGCTGACCTGATGAATGGTTTATATAAACACTACCGTTCAAAAGTTTGGGGTCAGTACGATTTATTTTTTATTTTTAAGAAAGTCATACTTTTCTTCAGAAAGGACGCATTAAATCGATCAAAAGTGACAGTAAAGACATTTATAATAATGCAAAATATTTATTTTTTAATTAAATGCTTTTCTCTGGAACTTTCAAAGAATCCTGAAAAAAAATAATCATGGTTTGCAAAAAAAAAATAAGAAGCAGCAAAACTGTTTTCAACTGTGATAATAATCATAACTGTTTCTTGATCATCAACTCATCATATTATAGTGATTTCTGAAGGATCATGTGACACTGAAGACTGGAGTAATGATGCTGAAAATTCAGCTTTGATCACAGGAATAAATTACACTTTACTATATATTCACATGCAAAACAGCTGTTTTACATTAAAATAATATTTCACAATATTACTGGTGTTTCTTTTGTAATCTTACCGACCCCAAACTATTTTTACACACATTTACACACACACAAATATTTTTTCACAAGCACTGATGTCATACAGTAATAAAGATATTACAGATATAAAGTGTGTGTGTGTTAGTATCAGGTTAGTATATTTATATTTATTTATTTATTCTAAAAAGCAAGGCAAACATTTTTTGCAGTCCTCCATAATAAAAAATAAATTATATATATATTTATAAATAAATATTTGTGCATTTATATGCATTTTACTCCATAAACATGCCATACAGTAATATGGGTAAAATTGTCAATGTTTTAATGCGTTCAAATGAAAATGTAATTAGTATTACAAAAATGTATATGTGTATGAACATCTCGACTAAATTGTATAATTATAAATGAGTATAGAATATATATATATGGAAAAGAAGAAACAAATAATAATGAATGAACATTAAATATCACAACGAATATTAGTCAACATATGCTGTAAGATGTCTCTCGCTAAATGAATCCTGTTGATACTCAATGAGTGTTTCTGGTCCTGATTTTCATATCAGTCCATGTGTTTCTGACACAACTGGGATAATCTTATTTAACAAAAAGAACAATTAGCGCGGGCCGTTTGTGTGTTGTGTGACCCTGACGACACACTCACGCCTGTTTTACATCGTCAGCACAGCTGCCATCGACAGTTGCACACGGTTAAGCCACTTTAACAACTGTTGCACACTCATCTTTCCCTGTCTTGTGCAAACACACACACTTATAATCCCAATACTTGTGCTGATGTTCGGCATAGGTTGCTCAGCTCGACCTCTGACCCTAAAGGTCAATGCGCAGAGGTGGAAAAGCAAACAAACTGTTAGGAAGTGGAAAAGCAGGAATACAGTGATGTGGGAGTTTGATGTGTGAGGATATTTACTGAAGTCAAAGGAGAGGTATAATGTGGAAGACATGAGAGGAGAGGTTGAGTTACGAGGAGTGTGTGTGAGAGCAGGTGTGTAAGCCAGACACACACTAGGCTTTTGTTGGGGGCATTTCTATGTAAACCCCCCATGCAAAAACACCCCGATGACCACCTGTCCGCAGCACACAGTCCTTCACACACACACACACACACACACACACACACACACACATAGAGCGGGAGGGACAGCTGACACACACACAGTCAGTCACGGCTCTCAGGTTTCTGTCTGACACACACACTATTTCAGACAAGGTTTGACATCCCCAAAAGACTACTTAAGGGGATAACGGTGTACATTATGATGTTTTTAAAATAAGATTATTAGAGTATGATGGCCGATATATCAAGCACCCCTATTTAACATATCGGTTAAAGGACAATTCCGGCGCAAAATGAACCTAGGGTGTAATATCACATTGGTCGACCGTTCTCTGGGATGTGTTTTCATGATAATGAAATGTAAAGAGTTTTATCTCTAAAAACTGTTTAGCTTATAACGCTAGTGTATGGGGGATCGAGTAAGATAGTAAATACCACTAACAAGGCTTAAAACAGCCCCACACAAAACATAACGAGGGTCCCTACCATAGATATATACACTAGATGTCGCCTTGGGGTTCTAAGCATGCGTCAAAACCGCCGCCATCTTGGAACAGGAGCCTTGTCATAGAAAGTAGCTAGCTAACACTTCTATCTACACCATTCATGGATGATGCTGGACTTTTGTGCTGCGTATACGGATGTTCACACGAACGAAATCTAAAAACCAAACAGCAAGGGATAACATTTCACAAAAATGTGAAATTTGGTTAAAAACAAATAATTACATTTCGCTGGACTCAATGAAAAAAACTAGAAAATCGCATTCATGACGATTTATGGTGATTTTATTTCCGCTAGACCTTTTCCTACATTGACGCTGATGCATTAAAGAGGAGGAGCTCCTGTTCCATCATGGCGGCTCTATTGATGCATTCGTTCCAATGAACTGATATAGCCAACGCGACATCTAGTGTATATATCTATGGGTCCCTACATGCAAACCCAAGAATTGAGAACTTTGTAAGTGTACAGACAGTTTAATAAGAAGATACTTTATAAAGACAGTAAACTCACGTATACAAAAAACAGTCTCGACCAGTCGAAGCACGAACGCCGTGCTACGTGTGTATGGAGCTAGAATTGTGTCTTTATTACATGCGAGAAAATAAATGATCTGAGAGAAAAAAAAAACGTTTAAAAGAAAAAGTTATTACACTGATAGCAAAAAAGCATTTCATGAATGAAAAAATAATATTTGAGAGAAAAAGTTCTCATCCCAATTGCAAAAAATAATATTTGAAAGCAAGAAATTGCATCGAGAGCAAAGAAAAGCGTTTTGAGAGAAACACTTTTTTTTTTTTAGAGAAAATGTTTTCACACTGATAGCAAAAAACATATATTTGAGATTTTTTTTCAAAGTATTTTGAGAGAGATTTTTTTTCTCATAAATTTTTTTAAACATTTCAAATTTATATTATTGTATGTTCTACGAGAAAATACTTTCTCTCAAAACTTTTTTTAGTCTCAAAAATTATTTTTGTTTGCTATTGGTATGAGAACTTTTTCTTTCAAATATTCTTTTTTCTCTCATGAAATGCTTTTTTGCTATCGGTGTGATAACTTTTTCTCTCAAACTTTTTTTTCTCTCTCTCAGATCATTTATTTTCTCGCATGTGATAAAGACACAATTCTAGCTCCATAAGTGAGCAGATCGATAGGAATTACGTTTGTGAAATCTAATTACATGGAAATGCATGAATTATATCTGTTTATTAAAATATATGGGTGACTAACTACAAGGGAAGAAGGGGCCCATACAAAGACGTAGCGTCTCACTCACGGTCTTGCTCCACACGAGGCCAGTGGTGTGATGCTCCTTGATGAAGGTCTGGAGCTCAGTCCAGATGCTCAGATAGGAACGCACCCACTCGAGATGACGACCGTCGCTGGGGTCAGCGGAGACACAAGAAACATATCAATAAATCATTTTTTTATATCAAAACAAATATTTATGTACAACTAAATGTGAGGGAAATTTACCATGCGTGCTCCTAAAGGGATAGTTCACCCCAAAATGTAAATTCTGTCAGTAATTACTCTCCCTCATGTTGTTCAACCCCGTAAGACTTTCGTTCATCTTCAGAACACAAATTAAGATATTTGTGATTAAATCTGAGAGCTGGATCACTCCTCCATAGGCTTCTAAGGGATTGAAACTTGCCGGCCCCGAAAAGTTATTAAAGAAATCTTTAAAATAGTCCAAATGGCTACAGTGGCTCAATCTTAAGTTTATCAAGCGACGAGAATACTTTTTGAGTGCAAAAAACAAACAAAAATAACGACTTTATTCAAGTATTAATTTCCTTCTCTGTTGGCCTTGCATATTAAAGTAGTGTAGAACTTCTGTGTTATACGTCACACGCATCACACACATGACCAGCGTCGGCCAATAGTGAGCCTACGTGTGACGTATAACACAGAAGCGCTGCGCTGTTACACTACGTTAATATCGCAAGGCCAAGAGAGAAGGAAATGAATACTTGAACTTAAAGTCGTTATTTTTGTTTGTTTTTTGCGCTCAAAAAGTATTCTCGTCGCTTGATAAACTTAAGATTGAGTCACTGTAGTCACTTGGACTATTTTAAAGATTTCTTTAATAACTTTTTGGGGCCGGCAAGTTTCATTCCCTTAGAAGCCTATGGAGGAGTGACCCAGCTCTCAGATTTAATCACAAATATCTTAATTTGTGTTCTGAAGATGAACGAAAGTCTTACGGGGTTTGAACAACATGAGGGAGAGTAATTACTGACAGAGTTTACATTTTGGTGTGACTATCCCTTTAAGGACACCTTGTAAGGGAAATTTCTCTTTAACATTAGGGATGCATCGATATGAAATTTTGGCCGATACCGAATCCGATAACTCTTTTATATTTGAAAGCTGATAACCGATATATAGGCCGATAAATCTAAATTCAAATTTTCTATAATTTTTTGAGAGCAAAAAAACAAAAGTCTCACCATTAAAATCCATGTCCCGAACACAGATTTATAATGTTCTCATTATCATTTTATGTAGCCGATATCACAGATTTTGAGCATATTACACTTTTACTTATTTTCCTTTTAGATTTGATTTCAATTATATTTCAGCATAATTCAAAACCATCATGTTGAACAGTGCACATCTGAAGTGAAATAATCCATTATTTATCGGCTTTAATATATTGGACAAATTTTCCTTATTGGGCCGAAAACTATAATATTAAAAATGAACATATATCGGCCTATACAGATATGGAGGCCGATACATTGTGCATCCCTATTACATATCAAACTGAACTAAACACATACAAAAACAATCCACTAACGTGTCTTTGTAATCTTTCAGGACTCTGTTGGTGTAGAACATTGCGGCGTCGTTCATCTCCTTCACGTACGGCCCTGGTTTCTGACACTGCATGTCCGAGAGCGAGAAAACAAAGGGTCAAAAGATGGTCAATGCACTTATAAAAAGTAAATAAAAAGCTCAGTTTCATGTAAAGCAGTAATACTGAGGCTCTAAACCTCTGTTGTAAACAGATGCAGGAGTTTAAAGCAGAAAATGATGGAGTCCAGATCCGTCTCAGTCCAAATTCACATTGCCAAGATTAGATACAGACATCAGAAGAGTTTACATAATAGAAAATCAGTTTGGTGGTCCTCTCAGATGGTTTGTGTGAGGTCACAATCAAAGAAAATATGCCTATGTGATATTGTTTGAAGTTTATTTAATGTGCTTTTATTACTAGCATCCAGAATCTGAATGTGCAGAGACTCAAAAGTCAAACCAGGTATTTTCTGCATCAGTTATAAAAGCTTATATGGCTTTATACTGCAACTAAATACTCGCATTTTAAGACATTTTTTCCTATCGGTGTGAAAAAGTGGAACAAAACAGTGCAACTCGAACGCATTTACTGCGAGTGCGAGATCCGGTGAAAAGCGCTCGAGTTTAAAAAAGCACAAATGTGTCTGTGCTTTAAACTAGTTAAAGCCAGATAAAACAGCGCTGTCTTTCTCAAAAGCACTGGCGTGGAAAACAGGAGAAGTATTGAGCCACAAAGATCCAGTTTGAAGGTTTTTCAATCCACAAATCACCAACATTAACCATGGATTTACTGTAGTAACACTTACTGTAAACATGGTATTGTGGCAGAAATGTGGGATATGCATATCGCATTGTATTATATTATTATGTTGATGCATTAAATGTATTAATAAAAGGTTTTTTTGTTATTAAGCTATAGCAGTTTTTGTCCATTTGTATGTTTATGCTACTGTTTATCATAACAAATACCACAGAATCCACAAGGTTACGGTAATGAGCTACCACACATGGTTTTACCAGTAATTATGATCTACAAATGCATGGAATTATGCATTTGTATTGTATTGTATTACCAACCATGGAATATTATGGGAGGCCGATGGTTAATTTTAGGGGTGGTTGATTATGATTTCCTTTTTTAACTTTAGTTAGTGTGTAATGTTGCTGTTTGAGCATAAACATCTGCAAAGTTACGCGCTCAGTTCAATGCAAAGGGAGATATTTTCTTTTACAGAAAATATAGTTGCTATGATAGATGTAAACGAACGGCTAAGCTTAGCCTCCGCTAGCCTGCTAATTAACATTACAGTATTGATGTAGTGTTTACTGAGCTTTGTAAGCTCCTGCTTTTTAAGACTGTTCAACGCCCCTGAGGAAAATTATGCATGATATTGTGATCGATTACGTTTGTATTTCAATAGTTTTCTGACAATTATGATTAAATGGTGGATAAAATTGTATCTATAAGAACAAACATGGAAAAATACACATCACTCTGAACGTCTGTAAATCAGTGCCTGAAATCTGTTCAGCAAAATTTTCGTTAACATTGTCAGGGTCTGAATCGGGCTCGAAATGGTTTGATATTGACGCCATGGTTAAGATCTACATCTGAGCTTGCGGTTATGAAGGGGCGGGACATTTCCCGAATCTGCCAATCACAACACACTGGCCAGCTAACCAATCACAGCACATTTCGTATTTCAGAAGGAGGGGCTTCATCAAAAACGACATGTTTAACCAGACTGGGCAGAGAGGAGCTGTAATATGTCAAAATATGTGAAAAATAATGCGTTTTTTAAACAATCAAGCATGAAAACTTTCTAGTACACCCCAAAAACAAAATCAAGTAATGTTACCTTACCTTACGTAAAGTAGAGTCCCTAATTATTTTTAAATGAGGTTGTTAATTATGAACAAATTACGTTTTGCTAATGAAAATATAAATTTACATCAGCATTCCCATCTCAAGCTCAAACTACTGCTACTGTTCAACTTCATTTCTAAGAGACAAACGTAACAATTACTAACATCCCCCTGGCCCCTCTGTGCTCCAGAATCATTGTAGAACTTGTTGCATATGATATACAGTATGAATAAAGTTTGCATGCAGTTATTAGAGCAGTGTACCACAGAGAGAGGGTCTCCCACAGCCACCCAGCCCAGCCAGGGGATGCTCTCGATCGGCAAGAGGTGTTAACATTGTCACTGCCCCGTTCTTCTCCCTGGAAGCTACTGGACTTTGTGGATCTGTGTGTGGAGGGGGTCTGAGTGAGGTGGCCGAGCTCGTTCTGATGGGGAATAGTGGGGATAAGCCATCAATCAATAGGTTAAGATTCAGTTGTGGAACATCAAACCAGGGTTAACATTTTCTAAAACTGAAACAAAATAATAAAAACAAGTTACTTGAAATAAACGGTAACTGAAATAAAATAAAAACTAGAGCTGCACGATTAATCGTTAAAAAATCGTGATGTCAATTCGCCCATGCGATCTTATTTCTAAATGACAACGATTCATCATTTGACAAGTACAATCACAGCGAACATTCAAATCTGCGTTCTGACCCAGAGACGTATGAAACGACTTCACAAACAGTCTTTTTAACCACACTTTATTGTTGTTTCTGTCTTACAGTAATTCGGATTTTCACAGTAGTACTGGGAATCTGGGATAAAAGTTTATAGTTCGGACTGATGTCTAGGATAGTGATCAAAATAGAGTAAATCACCTTTTGAAAGTAACTTGATGCTTCAAATAAAGATGGTTTCAATTACATCGTTACACCAGTAGGTGGCGACAAGTGACTGTTAAAAAATGTATTGGTCATTGAATCATTCATTCAACAGATTCGCTTCAAAAATGCAGATTCATCCAGTAATGAAACAAGTGAAGTCTTTATGAGTGAGTCATTAAATAATTCATGTAATTGATATTGTAAAATAATTAATTTGTGCAATGAATTAATTAATGACTGCAGCAGCAGAACCTCTAGTAAATTACATGTTTTGTTTAGTTGTGTGTTCAGCAGTGTTTGGAATAACGCCGTTTAAAATAACGGCGTTAGGTAACGACGTTATTTTTTCAGTAACGGGGTAATCTAATTAATTACTTTTCCCGTCGTTACAACGCCGTTAACGTTACTGGACCTTAAATGCGATCCGTTACCACGGGTGTCAGTTTGGTTTGCAATGTGCTGGGGACGCATTCGGAAGTGCATTTTCAGAAGTGCTGGGTACAAACTTGTCAAACTGTGCAGCCTCTCTGCTCAACCCGTAAATAAATCCATCGATCCGTAGTGGTCTAGTGGTAGATTGTTTGCCAAGCGTGTCAGAGGTTATGGGTTCTAATCCACGCTAGTAGGCCTATAGCTTTTTTTTTCTCCCGTATCAAAACCGAATATGTTCATCAGTGTTTACAGTCCATATCAAGCAGGGAAACGTTTGTGTGCTTTTTATTTTGTGATTTCACCGGAATGAATAGAAAGTCTCCACAACGGCGATAGATTGAAGAGCGCGCATCCGAGTGAAGACTGCGTGCGGCGCGCGCCACAAGAGAACAACTATGCAGCCGCGGCAACGAGCGCTCAGCTTGAGTTCAAAACCAAAACAATTTAACGCTAGATCTCTTATTTAATAGCGAACTAAATTAATGCTCTGCTAGTTAACTGGAGATGTTTTATTTATTTGTTTCAAAAAGTGGTGAGTACAAAATGACGCCTATGTGTTACTAGCCTATGTATTGATTGAATAAACTGTGTAATCCGAACGCACCCCTGGCTCACACAGCTAGTGAGGAGCTGGGTTAATAAGTGCAGTGAAGTAGCCTGACTTCGTCATACTCATATTCTGGTCAGAACATGAGTCTGATACTGGTCCGTAGGGCTTTGATTATGAGGCGTGTCTTAACCGAACCAGGAAAAACAACAACTCTGCACTCAATTGGATAGACCGACAACCAATCAGAGGAACGCAGTAAGTGACGTATGTTGAGCAACGCATAGTTATCAAACAGAACTCTGGAAAAAGTATGAAAAAAAATAAGGAGTGTTAACAATCTTTGCCGGTGTTGCAAAAAGAACTTAAGCATTCGCGGAGTAGGCCTACTTGCATGCAAACACGAAAAGCATTTTTGAAAGAAAAAATACGTTTGAGGACGTGATGATTACGTTATTGGATGGATTATCTGTCCATCATCGTATAAAGCCCGCCCTGGCAATTTGATTGGTCCGACCATTTTTTGGCTGATCATAATTACTCCTCAATGGATCGAGTCCAGACCGAACTTCCCGACCAAAAAATGTTGTGGGCGGGGTTCGGGCTGGCATCCAGGCTAGCAGTGAAGTGAAGTGCAGGATAAACCTCTTGTGGTCTGTCGACGTGCAATAAATATAGAAAGTTATGTACAAACACCTGTCATGTTTTACTCATTTCAACTGACTTGTGAAAACTGCAAAAAAAATAAAAAATTCTTTGACATAATAGCAACTTTTTTTTAACAGTAACGCAAATAGTTACTTTCCCTGGTAACGAGTTACTTTTATTATAGAGTAATTGAGTTACTAACTCAGTTACTTTTTGGAACAAGTAGTGAGTAACTATAACTAATTACTTTTTTAAAGTAACGTTCCCAACACTGGTGTTCAGCATCGTGGGAAATCGTGATCTCCGTTTGAAACAAGAAATCAGGATTCTTAATTTATCCAGAAAGAATCGTGTAGCTCTAAAAAAGGAAAATAAAAATAAAAATTATATACGCATTTTTAAAAAACAAATATCAGAAACTATTTTTTAAAACAACAAAATTACAAAAACTTGAACTAAAATGAAAATTAAATGTAAAAAAACCTGATACAAAATATTAATAAAAACTATAATAGCATCTCAACAGCTATTTCCACCCACCTATTTTTATACAAATTGAATGGAAACGGCAAGATGCCCATAAATTATAAAAATGTGCATAAAAAAAAGTATCCGCTCCATTTAGGCGGATACATTTTTCATCCAACATAAATACAAGTACCCGATTACGCAAGTCCTACGCTTCGTCCGAAATCACACACTCTCTCGAGTAGGTACTTATTTTGAAGAAGTAAATACGTCACGATTGCTAAAAAAAAATCATGTGTTGCTTCACTGTCATTCATAAATCCTCTCCTGTGGCCATTAAAGTGTCCATCATATACACACTTCAGAATCTCATCCGGGTATTTTCACCTACTCTTTAGTACTGTGTGTGAATTCAGACTTATTTTATCTCATACTGTTTTTGCCTACTTTATAGTATATGATTTTAGATGCCACTCATAGAGTTCTTTAAAATTGAGTCAAGAAACTTCTCTGTAGAACCCGGTAACACCTTATTTTACAGTGTCCTTGTTACTTACATGTACTTAACATAGTAATAATAGTAAATTATGCGTAATTACATGCAACTAACCCTCAACCAAACCTATAGTAAGTACGTGTAGTTACACTGCTTTTCTTATTAAGTATTTTAGTGTTGTTTCCAATCCAAATATCGAAAAATTCTTAAATCAAGATGCATTTACTAGAGGAGTAAATCAAAAAGTGAGTTGATGCTTAAAAAAAGCAAAATGATCTGCCAATGGGGAAAGAAAAATAATGTTGTTTCTGTTTAATTATTTTTCTTACACCCTTGGAAGATAATTTTGCTTTTTTTAAGCATCAACTCACTTCTTTTTTATTTATTTCCCCAGAAAACAAAACTTAATATGTCATTTTACTACTTTAGTAAATGCATCTTGATTTAAGAAATGTGGAATCAAGACAAAAATACTGAGAAAGAAAAGCATTTTTGCAGTGTACTTAATATTACTCAGTACTTAAACACATAATCACACTGTAACAATGACATCTTAAAATAAAGTATAATCTAGAACCCTTTTTTGTAAGTACATATTCCACACTGTAACCTTAAAATAAATGAGGTTTGAAATGTGCTTGTTAAATGCAAAGCCAGCTTAAAGGCCAGATGATCATAAAAGCTACATAACTCCAGTTTTGATGTCACTGACCCCTGAGAGCAACGCACAGAGAAAAGCCGGATTCACTTTTAACAGCGGGACCGTTTTTTCCAATGAAACGTCCAGCGAGCTTCACCTCCTCCCACTCGGCATTCCTGCCGTAATGATGGGATCCCCTCGCCTTGTAAGGCCCGGTCCCGCACCGATGTTTACAGTTTACCTCTCAACGAGGAGGAGAGGGAGCACACTGTTTCCTTTGTTAAATGAACGTTTTTGTATTTACGCTTGTGTTCCAGCAGTTGCCATGTGCACCCTTTCAGTCCGGTGGGAGAATGAAGTCTCTGGACTAAAAATACCATGTTTTGTTTTCAGTCAGCTTACGTTCATGTGCAGTTCAGTAGCATGAAATAACGGTTGACCTGATTTCATCCTCATCAAATAAGTGAGAGACAGTGTGATCTGGTACACAACTTCCTTACTTGAGTGAAAGTACAGACACTACAGGTCAAATATTAATCCTCCGTTACAAGTAAAAGTTGTAAAGACAGATTTTTACTTAAGTAAAAGTACAGAAGTATTCGTTTTTAAAAGTACTTAAAGGTACAATATGTAGGATTTTTGCAGTAAAATATCCAAAAACCACTAGGCCAATGTTATACATTTTTGATTACTTACAATATCTCAAATGTTTCCAACTATTTGTAAATCATGAGAAAATTCATAATTCAAGATCCATATTTCCATAATCCATAAGATTTCGACAAGATCCATAATTCAGCTTAATGCTTTGCGTCATCAATATACGCCTTTGTTATTGTAAGAGGTTAGCGACCCCTGGTGGAGAAAAATCCTGCATATTGTACCTTTAACGTCAATCCGACTTTCATTTCCAACCAAAATCATCCCCTGACTGAGGTTTCTACTTTCTACTCAAGAACCTTGACAGAAATGTAGTTGAGTAAAAAGTATGATATTCGTCTTTCAAATGTAGTGAAATTAAAAAATAAAGTTTCCAGAAAAAATAATACTCAAAAAGTCTACTTAAGTACAGTAGCTATTCAAGTAAATGTCCTTTGCTACTGTCCACCTCTGCACATGTGTATTTATTCATCTATATTTACTGTTTTATGGCTGAATGTGACTCAGCTTTGTGACTCTGTGGTGTCAAACGGTAAAGGGTTTGTGTGACACAAAGTATTTAAGACTGAAAGAGAAAGACAAACCCTATTTGCATAAATTCCTCCCCATAACAACATGCGCATGATTTGGATTTCTGTGAACAAAGGAGTTTCTTTCATCCATTCTCTGACATTACGGCCCTTGTTAGGACACTGTCCGAGAGCATCGTTCTGAACTTCCCTTCCCATCATGCTCGGCTGCAGAGCGACAGAAATAGCCAATCTCTGAGCGGTGAATGGAGCCAGACCCGAGCTAAGAGCTTTCTCCACAGATTATCAATCGCAGAGATTGCGTTCAAAGTGTGCACTTAGCCTGAACTATTTTTACACTTTTAATTATAAATATTTAATTTTTTTATTATCATTACGTCCACATGATATAAAATTGTAATTTAATTTAAATAAGTAATTGTCATTTATATAAAATAAAATATTTTTTATGTATTTTTTTACATAATAAATCGCTATATAAATGTAACATATTATTTGTTAATAATTTATCTCTAGATATTGTATGATAAATTGTATGAACTCTGGAAGGTATCATTGTTTAAAAATAATAATTAAGATATGGAGAAAGTAAAATCATTATCAATCAAATACAATAATTTTAATTTTATCAAATATAATGATAATAATAATAATAATAATATATTATAAACTATTTTATAAATATTTGGACACATATTAGTTGTATGAATACTGTAAAGTATAATTTACATAAAAGGTTAAAGATGACCAGGATAAATATCCTCTGAAAAGACAAAAAAAAAAAATTATCCCTAAAATAAAATATCCCTAAAATAAAACATATATATATATATATATATATATATATATATATATATATATATATATATATATATATATATATATATATATATATATATATATATAATGTTTTATTTTAGGGATAATTTTTTTGGTCTTTTTTGGTCTTTTCAGAGGATATTTATAAATATATTATAAATAAAAAAAATATATAACTTATTTATTATTTATTTAAATAATATATTAGAAAACTGCTATTTAATTTCAATAAAATAATTATTAAAATAAAATAATTGTAATTATTTAA